>CM053785.1:997836532-998031532 GCA_028749045.1 Cupressus sempervirens | reverse complement strand
CTTGACTATGTCCTCTAACTTGGTAGCTATAATAGAAAGTTCCACTTTCTACTTGGAAATCTTTTATAAATTTTTTTCCATTAATCTTTGTTCTTCCCTTTTTTCAATTCTTTGCTTAGTTACATGTATTATTCTCTCCTCAGCATAAACACCTGATTCATTAACTTAATGTTACCATATTGACACTTGACATGAATTTTTCATCATTCTATCCCTCAACCTTAACTGTAATTGACATATACTAAATTTCTCAGCATTTGTAACACTCAACTTTAAGTATTTTCTTTGAAAAACTTAGAAATCACTAGAGTACTCGACAACCTCTGGCTTGCTCAGTAGTAACTACTTCTCAACACTTAACTTGAAATATATACAAGTCTTCAACACAAGACTTTCCCTATATAGGATGGCTCGATTGTAGTGATGACCGATGAATCCTTCCTTATGAATGATTAAGTGCTTGACACTAGCAAGCATCATCGCCTTAGGGATCAACAATCTCCCCCTTTGATATTAGTGGAAAAAATACTTTGTCATGATAAAAAACTTTGCATTACAAACTAAAACATAAGTACTCCCTCTTTGGGTATAATTTATACCTTAACTCGATAAACATTGTACACACACTTACTTTGCACTCGATATATACGTGTTTAAAATCTTCAAAAATTCAAAACTCCCCTTGATCATTAATACATTAACCCCTTATTTTTGTCACTTGTGGCTACTGGGGTGTAAGGGTCAAACCAAACTTATCCAAAAATAGTTTACAGATTTCCAAAATGTTATTTAATTTACTATCCTAGCTAGTTTGTATATATTCAATTGAATAAATCTCAATCTCCAATTTTGTTGCTAGATCCACCAAACTATCTGCAACTAACATATTTAGATCTATTTGGACAAAATCTTTTGTATTCTTCAAATGCATCTACATAATCTCAAGATGAGGTGTCATCATGGCTTGTAGAGATATCAATTTGGCTCTTATTCTATTGTACTCTACAGTCAATTCTGTGAGCCTTCCTTGTTGAAAATTAAGTTTGGATAAGTGGATTGCACTGGAATTGATCTCTATAGTTAGTGCATTGGCGTTATACTATACATTTGCTTCTAACTTATCCATCTTATCTCTTATGTCTTTTGTATATGTGGAGCTATCGCATAACTTCCTAAACATTATATGTACATTATGAGAGACTTGTTCTAAATTATTCACAAGATTTGACAGCTCTACATATCTAACAACAATCTCTGCTACAACCTTCTCCTTTACTCTCTTCTCAAATTTTCTTTCTGACCATTGCATTAATCTTTCATTTGCATCTATATCAAGTTCATTTATTCTCTCTACAATCTTAATCAATTCCTCAACAATAGAAGCACTCTCATCAAAATTATCAATAACAAATGAATTAAGGAATATGTCCTTAATATCATATAAGACCTATTTTTATGCTTATTTTTGTTGATGTTCCCTTCTTAGCTCATCTCTCTTAGCATTCCTAGAAAATAACTCACTCAATATCTTCATTTTCTCTTCTATCAAGTTTGATTTTTCTGAATTAGGTATTACAATGTCCTCATCAAGCGTAAAAGGTTTAGCTTGAAAAGAAATTGGGGACTATACTCTTTTCTTCTTGATCTTCTTATTAGGAGTGTTGGAGCTCGACATTGATACCTGTAAGCTTTGAGTTTGTAGATCCAAACTTAGTCTCTAAAACTATGTTCTTGTTTCTTCGGCCTTCTTTGTCTCTTCACTTTATTTCTTCTCCTTTCTAGGTGTGAGTTCAAATGTAGAGATTTGTTGTCCTACCTCCTTTTTTCCCTCAATTTGAGGTCTTGAGGCTTTCATCACTAGTAGTAGATTTCTCTACTTGATCATTCTGCCCTTATATCTCTATTCTTCTTTAATATTTATTGTAACATTGCCCTCTGTGGATTCATCTATCTTTGTGGTCTCTTCTATAGTGATCAAATCACTCTGTTACTTGGCAACACTAGCATGTACATCACCCTAGCTATTATCTTGGCTCAGTTTATAAATAGGGGTAGATGCAAGTTCAACCAAATTTGTTGCCACCCATGTCTCGATCTTTGGATAATATTTTATTTGCACTAATACAAGGTTAGAGTCCAATAGTTTTATAGGGACTGACAACTCTACAGACTTGGTCTAAACTTGGCTTTTAGTTTGTTGTGTTGACTCAGTCATTACTTTTATAGGATTGGTGTCTGATTCATCATTAATTGTTATAGTCTATGTCCTACCTTCAATCAACTATAATAGATCATTGAATGTATCACCTAGGTTTACATGATCATCAACATCTTCTATAGTGGCAAGATCAACTTCACCAACCTCTTTCTCTTCCTGCTCCTTATCATCCTCATCATTAGGCATTAGACCATATATCTTTCTCCACATGATTTTACTCATTTCAACAACATTTTCTATTTAAATTTTCAACACCAAATGATCTCTTCTTTTTGGTATATTCCCTCAAAGCTAAACTAATATGGCCTTTATTGAATTTAAGCTTTATTTGAGCCAGTGTCGCTTCCCTAATCTATCTTTCAATGATTAGAGCATGCTTTCACTTATTACCAATCTTATTATACAATTCTTTAGGAATTAATTTTTCCAACTCTATAGGTGTGTACTTAAAATTTATCATCATATCTATCACAACCTCTTCTATCTCAACCTTCTCTTCTTTACCTAGTGCTTCAAACTTAATAAAGTGAAATCTTGATAAACCTGTAGTATTCCTAAGGTTATTACATACCTCATCAATTTTCTGAGGTTTCTTGTGTACTACAACTTTAAATTGACTCAAGTCATCATACTCGATTCTCTATGCTTCTTCTTCACCATCCTTCTTCACCACGAGCCTTCTTCCTAGTTTCTTGATTTATTTTCTCAGCTATGTTTCTCTAGATGTTTCCTTTCTCTTTTTTTTTATTTTTTTATTTGGCACTAGTGCAGGCTTGGTGATTTTGACAACTCCTTTCTTTACTAGATTGATAATTGTAAGACTAGATACCTTGGATCTTTTTCTTATGATCCTCAATGGTGTGGTTGTAGGCTTAGCAACCACCTTCTTCAGATCTTTCTTCACCTTAGTTTCAACCACAATACTCTATTTACCTTTGGTTACCTTAGGCTCAACAACAATTAATTTTTTACCTTTGCCTTCTTGTCCTTCATCATCATCACCTTCATCTTCATCCTTAGTGCTAAGGTCTTCAGCTTTTCCTTCTGTAATATGTAGTGGTGCTTCACCAAATGTACTTTCTAAATTGTCTATCATCTTCTTTCTTTTCCTATCCAACTTAGGAACCTTATTTTGTAGCATCATCTTGATCTTGGTTGTCTGATAAGTACCAAAAGGTTCGACATTCTTGTTTATATCCTTGGTCAATAATGCAATAATATCTATTGAAACTTCATCAATGTTTACCTCATAATGAAGAGGTCTCAACCATGCAACTCTTGGAATAACAACTTGAACATATGTATAGTAAGTATCCACTAAAAAACATATATCATAATTATTCTAATGAACAACTGAATTAGGGATCCTCAACCTATTCTTCATCTTTTTCTTAAAATTTTCAAAGTATTTATCCATAATTGTCTCAAAATTATGACCTATTTGATTGATAAACTCAGTGATATGTTCAGTAACAGGTTTCTTCTTATCCCATACCACATATCGTATTGTAAGGAATGAATTATGTATATAAAATAACATGCAAACAATGAGAGAACCAAACTTAAATAAGTCATTATTTCCCTCCTTATGGCTCCCAAGTTCTCTACCAATTGAGTGAGTTGTAGTTTGGTTAGTTCATAACTATGATCTTTCTTAACAAGTTTGTAACCCATATCCACAACAACTCACAAAACACTGTTGACTAGTAGAAATTGTGTGTTATGACTTGAACAAAAAATTCAATCTCTGGATCCTTAATGGTGGTGGTTGACATACCTCTATTATTCCATTTCACCTTAATATTATTCTCAATCACATTTCTTCCTTAACAACATACAACCTTTACTCTATCCATAATATGGTATCATGTTACCTGATGGATGATCAACTTTGTGATCTTTACTGGTCCATTCTCCAACTAGAGTTTCATGTCTTGAGTGTGTCTTAACACAATCTTGATCCACTCTACCTTGAAAACCTTTGGGAAATTTAGGGAAAAAATTAACCATTTCTCAACTACTACCTTGTGCTCATCTTTTAGTCTCCCATTCTCACATAGTTTATCATGTGCACTCCTCAACTCAAAATATCCAATCTCTCTAATCTGACACATGTAACACGATCAAACATTGTGAACCATAATGACTCTTGGTGGAATCATTGATAATGCTCTAGAAGAATCTCTTGTTAATGCAATGTCTGGGTATGCCTTGAATTTTGGTGGAGGATATGCTTTGTTCTGAACTATCTAAGCATTACTATGCTTAAATACATCCTTCTCTCTTATAGGTGCAGTTGATTTTACTTCTTTAGATTAGGGTTTAAATTTCAAGAAACTTCACAACTTGGTCTTAATTCAACTATGTACAACTTACTTGTAAAGTTGATGACATGTACTAGATCTTCGACAACTTCACCCAAATTTTCTCTGCAATCACCTTCACAATTCACTCTATTAATTATTGAAATCCCAGTGAGTGAAATAAGATTCAAAATCTGATATATAGGTTGAAACAATCAAATTACGTTTCCATATATGCTCTGTACATATATTAGGTGCATAACAACTATCTCGGCCAACTCAGTAAAACTTGAGAAACAAACTTCCCTCAACTTCCCTCAGTCAATATTGTAACTCAGTTCATACTAACATTCAACTTTATACATTTGTCTACAACTTGGTACATATTGTAACTTAGTCTTGACTAGACTCTAATATTCACACTCGATCTTTACCAGATTTTCAACTCGGTATCAAAAGCTATTTTCCTTTTCAAACATTAGATTTGTCCTTGTACATCTATTATCATGTTGATTTGGACTTACATGCATATAGTATTAGGAAATAATGTATGATTTATCAATTAATAGCATAGTTCCATACATACCTTATCATTTCACTTTGAGGTGGGGGAATTACCTAATCTATTAGATTCGGTGATCACAACTTCACCATTTGAACTACTTCATCAATTTTCTTCTTCCATGTTTGAGTCATCTTTGTTCTCACTTCCTTAGTATTGACCTTTTCATTTCCATTGTTCTCCTCAACATTGGGTGATGTCACTCAATTCATATGGTCCTTGCTTTTGGTGACTGACCTTTTGACAATTGAAACATACTTGACCAAAAAAATTCAAGTTTCTGGATCTTCCTTTGAGATGTATTCTAGCACAATTTGCTACACGTGTCTATGTTTTCCATAATATTGATAATTCACCCAAGTATTGCAATCCCAATTTATGGTATTACCTTGCTTAGATGTTTTTCCTTGACCTTTAGGTGTCCAATTATACTTTTTCTTTGGATCTACAATCTTGTGCCTTATGACCATACTTCCGATATGTATAACAATAACCTTTAAATCTAGAAGTAGTTGGTGTTTAATTGACCTTTGATCTAAACTCAAGTGCTTGATGACATTATTTGTTGCAAGTGACACAATAACCATTTAATTTGGGTTTAGGATTTGACTTACCAATTTTGCTCCTGCAAACATTTTTGTATGGCCCGATTTTCCACAATGATAGTATGTAAGCTTCTTGTTCTTTGGTTTTGCAACCACATTCCTTTCTTCTCCTTATTTGATGATTCTCCTTGCTTGACACTTGATAGGAACTCAACATAGCCTAGTCATGAGGTGTCATGAGGTCTCCTTGGTGCATTAATTTGTTCATTAAAAATTCTTTTTTCAGTTTTAGGTTTTTTCAACCTCTTAACAAATTCCTTTTCAACTTTCAACTCATTCACTAATCTGTGATTCTTAGATTTCAAATTTGCTACCTCCAACTCCTTTCATGCAATCTCATGATTTTGACTTAATAACTGATTGTGGGTCATCTTCTGTACTTCATTGATCCTTTCATCAAGACTTGTAGCCATCTATCTTTTATCTTCATCTACCATTGCTTTGTCTTCCTCAGCCTTATTCTTTTGTTCAATCACTTCACATAATCTTACTATTTGTATCTCATGTTCTCTTTTCAATGTTCAAACTTCTTCATTTAGAATATTGTTCCTCTCCAACAAAACTGCTATTGCTACATCAGATTCACTAGAATTGTCCTCATCAAATATTTCTTCAACAATCTCTTCTTTGTATTGGGTGTCATTTTGTTGAATTGCCATCTCTTTCCTTCTCTTTGAGGATTGCCTCAATGTCTCCTTTTCAGTTTTGACTTGTCCAAATACAAGCTAAACATCAATCTTCTGGCTCTCAATGGTCTTTCCTAGTTTGTAGGCTTCCATCTACAAGATCTTTAACTCCCAAGTGGTTAGACTTCTACTAAGATACACAACTCTGATATGGATTGTTAGAAATCTAATATGTAAAGTGGGATACTGAGAGGGGGGGCGGGGGGGGGGGGGGGGGTGGTGGGGGGTGGTGGGTGAATCAAAATCTATAAAAACATTAACACTTCAAACATGAAACATATTTGATGTCTTCACATTAACCCTCATTTGAACATTAACCTCATATCAATGCAATCATATACTTCATAACATCAGATCTATCTTCTAATTGCATGAATAAAAACTCATAAACTCATAATACATTAATATAGAGGTTTGGTAATGAAAAAACCGTCTAAGGTGAAGGTAAACGTGTAGTAGGGATGACACCCACAAAACCTTCACTATTGTAGTAATAAAGTTGTGTTTGTTAAGGCTACAATATTTTGATCACTTCTACCGATCTTCCATGTGAGGGGTATTCCCTATCAAAAGATTAATATAATTTTAAGTCCTACCTTGATTAAGGATTTTTACATCACAACTAAGTGAGTACTCTATTAGGAGATTTACAAAAGCCCGTTAAAGATACTCTATTAAGAGATTTAGACCTTGAAACACCTGTTAGAATGTATCAAGACCTAATCCTTCGGTATGTACTTCAATGCTAACATCATATCTCCTCTATGCAATGTATTATCACCTTACTGTGATTTACCTTATTTATCTCTTCACAAAACTATTCACTGCACTACTTGGTCACTTCTACCCGATTCATCTCTATACTTTGCATGCAACCATAGTCTTCATCTATACACACTCACACACAAGAACTAGGTCATAAGACCTCCTTAAATAGTTGTTTGAGTGAACCTTCTAGATCTCAATCAATGATCTAGATTCATTTCTTTTGTCACTTAGTCCTTGTAAATATTTGATTGGTGGATTGCCTCACATTGGGATTAATGATCCTCCATTGGATGTGTAACCAACTCCTTGACTAGCTCCTCAATCTATAAAACATGCTTCCAATTTGACAAAAATGGTTTACCTTTAAGTTTGTGCAATTCCAAACAAATATGAAAAACTATGTTACTTGACACTTATACCATACTGACGCTCAAAATAAATTGTTTCATCATGTTTTCCCTCAACCTTAACTGTACTTAACATATAATAAATTGCTTGACCTTTGTAAGACTCAGCTTCAATTATTTTCTCTGAAAAACATAAATCATTGGAGTACTTCGTGACCTCTGGCTTGCTCGACAGTACCTATTGCTCACACTTAATTTGAAAAATATGTCTTCAACACATGACTCGACCTATATAGGATGGCTCAGTCATACTGATGACTGAACAATCCTACTTTATGAATGACTAAGAGTTTTAAACTAAGAGAAAATATTGCCTTACGGATCAATACAAGATCAATTCTATCTTCAACATACTTTCTTCAAATCCTCTTCATCAATCTAATGATATGACACACTACCGAATTAGCATAATGTAAATCCAACTAAGACTTGGCATCAATGACAACATAACAAATGATATGACTCTTTTACATACATTCATAGCATTACCAATTACATTATTAGTTGGCGCTAACACATAACAAATAGCTTGGCATCAATGATAATATAACAACTGATCTAACTCTTTCACATATACTTTGTAGCTTGGTTTTATCCTTGGTCTTCATCATCTTTACTTATGTCCAACAATATCATGTTTACTTTCATCAGTATCAATTGTGTCCAACAATAATATCTTTTGATAATCTCTCATCAAGATAAGACCCATTCTCATGAGCATGATTCATGCTAATTAAACTAGTCTTTCCTAAAAAGGGATTAACCTCCTCTCCATTATACCCTATTAACATAATCTAAATCTTGAGATAGGAAATTCTCCAAAAATCCATTTTCTTAATGTAACTTGGCCTTCCTATCCTATCCTTACTAGTAGCATAGCTAGGAATGTGGCAATAGTGGAAACCAAGGAATCTACATCCATTATTTATTGCATCTAATAACCTATTTTATAAGTTAAGTGTAAGACCCCTCCTCATATATACTTATTTAAATATGAATTTATCTATTAAATCCTTTATAGGAGTTTTGAATAAATTTATGAGCACAAAAGGGTAATGGTATGGAAAAGTATTGTTTTCCTTGCTAGAAACCATGTAGAGTACATTATGATAAATTATGACTATCTTATGCTTAATGGTTTGATGATTGTTGCAAGTATATAACTTAATACTTACCCTCTTATGAATCATTATAAATTCAAAGACAAAGATTATCAACTCACGGGAAGTACCCTTAAGTAGCTTAATTATAAATATTAAAAGTACATTATGATGTGCTAAGGTTGTTAGGGTATCATGTACAAGATGTTATACTTCTATATTGGGATGAGTTATTTGGTTGTGCAAAATTATGGTTTAAATCATAAACAGTGTGTGTTTTCTAAGGATACATCTACATAACTAGGTGATAGAAAGTTATGGACTTAGATGATTACAATGATGGATATGAATTAAGGTTTTATAGTTTAGGTATCCTAATGGAAATTGAGATCAATTGATATATTCATTTTTTGATACCTTGTGATTCAAGACTTACTACATTGTTTGACTATTTAAAAAATGATTTTTACTTACAATGCTATGAGGTTTTTCACCTTATAATGATGATGTTATTTATGGTACCTTGATGATTAGGCTATATGCATTCAAATAGTTCAGTATTCCCTATTGATGATGGTTATGATATTTAGGTATACCATGCATTATGATGATAATTCTAGTATCTTAATTCAAATTGATGAATATGTTATGTTTTTTTTATTATACAATCACTTATGTTTATCATATGCAGAAATGAGAAAGTTTATTAAAATGAGAATGTAGAATGTCCTATCAATTGATTATGCAATTTGAAGTATATATATACATGTGATTTTATTGAGCTACTAATGTTCAAATTGAGTGTGTAGGAAAGTTACCATAGAAATTATCGGAGAATCAATAACCAACCATATGTGCAAACTGTGAAACCAAGGTTGAATCTAATGAAGAGTTTCAAACCTCATTGTTAAGTGACTTATTTCGTAATCATAAATTGTAAGTATGTATTAGGTGATTTCGTTGTTTAATTAGTGACATGTCAATGTTGTATAATGTTATTTTACATTGTCACTTGACACTAGTCATGTGTATATGCAATGACATGTCTACTAAGGTTGGCAATGTAACCCTAAATCTAACTGACCTATTAGGAACCTAATTAAACCCCTCTATTGATTAGGAAATACTTGCAAAGCCCCACCAATGAGGTTATTTGAATTCAATTTTTCTAGTCACTTCTAGAGGCCAAAAAATGGTCCTTGGGGTCAATTTAGCAAAATCCAAGTACCTAAGTGTTAGGGGTATGGGTTAGGAACACTTTTGACATTATTAGAACCCCCTAGTGGCCTTGGTGACCCTTTATTATCCCATTTCCCACATGTTGTGAAAATTGAGTAAATCTTGACCTTTTCTCCAAACCCACACTTTTTTCCAACCTTGCACTTATGATAAGGAACAAGTGAAAGCCAAAGGACTTAGGGGTTAAGTTTGAATTTAATGTATATAGGTGGGGAGAACTTGGAGGCCGTTTTAGAAGCCCCTATGAGAGTTAGAAATTGTTCACTCACTCTCTATTTTTAGAGACATTAGGGTTTTGGATTGAAGGATGCAAAAGGGTTTGGTCTCTTCTCAAACATTATTCTACTATAACACTTGTGAAGGTTGATCTCCACCATTGGCATGTAATTCTTGTTCTTGTTGCAAATAGGTTAGTATGTTATTTCATTCTCTTGCATATGTTCTCAATGTATTTTTGTGTTGTTGCAATGTAAAGGGATGAGATTTTGGTTTTGATTTCATGCTTAGTGTGTTCATCTTTTGATTTTGAACAAGAGAGTTTTGTAAAAGGTTTAACAACATTACTCACCCTTGGATAGGGAAGAACTGGCCAAGAAGGGGAAGGGGTTAGTTGGACTTCATGAAAGTGTAGAGTCTCTTCTCATAGTGAGAAGAGAGAAGAAATGCAAGATGTATGAGCCCTTTCATGCCAATGTTATTGATATTTCTTTGGGGGAGATAAGGAGAAGAAACTATGAAAATTGTATGTGAATTCTAGCCTTGGAGAGGCATGTTTATTTGTATGTTTTTACATTCAGAAATCTCGTACATGGTAGTCCACCTTCACCCCTTTGTTATGGGTTCAAGGTGAATCCCATTGTGCAAGCCTTGGATGGGTGCTCTTATTGTGTTTTTGTTGTGAGAGTTGAATTGGTTGTCAATTCTCCTAGCTCGGTGGGTGGTCTCCTTGAGACCTAGGATGGGAAGTGAGCTCTCCATGGTTGGTTTTATGTGTATTTATAGATTTTGGATAGGTCCTTTTGATGGAGCATTGATGGTGTTCTTGAGTCATTGTGTTGGAGACATTCTCCATTCTATTACCTCCTATTGTATGTTGTATTTATGCATTGATGATGAAGTTGTAACTTGGTGAAGATCTATGGAATAGTTCCTATGTTGTAAATTTCATATTTTAATGAACTTCTATTATGAAAAGATGTGGGTTATATGACAACATTTCAATTGATTCCAATTCATCCTTGTCATTTGATACATTGTTTAAATATAGTATTAGAGTTGATTATTCCATAAATTACTCATTGAAATCTTGGAATTTAATAATGTAAGAAAAGGTTGATATTAATAGGATCTTGGTTTGTATGTGGTATATAAATTCTAGTTTGGATAGTTCTTCCTAAAAGTAATTGACTTGAATTCAATGTTCAAATGTATATATCTTACCCTTAGATGCACCTCAATTTAACCAAATAGCTTTAATGGAAAAGCAATATATAAACATTGAAATCTAATCCAAAATACATGAATATCATTTCTATTACCTCCTAAAACTAATAGAAAATGCACCTAAATAGATTCTATGTAAGTTAGAAATATATGCATAAAACCCATTAGGACTTTACAACTCAAAAAAAAAATGCATTTAAAGAAAACTGAAATGAGCACCAACAAAATTCTGGAATATGTATGGGATGAAAATATTAATTCATCCTCAAGTTTTCTAACAAAGAATATTCCATTATATGTTAAAGTCAATATGCTAGGGATATAAATATAAGTTTATATAAAGTTCATCCAATAAAAAAGACCCATCATCATTATAATTAGAAGGGATATTAAAAACAAGCAAGAAATAAAAGGTGGAAAGAATTAATAAGAAGAGATGGGTGGGGACCCACACCCACCCATCACCCTTAACCATTTTAAAAAAAAGGCCACGCTGACCTACAATGACAAAGAGTTAGTAAATAAAAATGCAAACCTCGTTGATACATTACCTCACAACACCACCAATCAATTTTTTGGCTTTAACTCCATCCTCCACCTACCACATCCCTGCCCACTCTAGTACACCGTCTCACACACCCTTCTACCATGCATACTTGGACACATACCTTCGGCATTGACTTGGGTTGGTTAGTTGGTGGTTTGAAGGAATTGCATTAATAAACCTATGAACTCCTTCCCGTACCTTGTTATGACAACTCACCTTTTCCTTGGAGCCCCACAAACCTACACACATCCCTTGGACAACTTTTGGGTAGCATACTATCTGCATGGGGCAATGTGTTCCCACTTGGGAAGTATAGATTTGGGTTTGGGGAGAAGTGTGGCAAGTGGGCCAGTTGGGTGGTGTTTTGAATTGGAGGTTAAGTACATGTGTTAGGGTAAGTTGCAGGTAGGTTTTAGAAGGCGTTTAGGATGGTGAATAAAATTAGTATTATTTAGAGTTTTTTTTTCTGTGGTTCTCTTAAAAAGGTTGCATTATTATGTGGATGTGTAATTTTATGCTTGGATTAGACCTGTAATATAGTATCTAATGATATCATTAAAGGTTTAGTTTAGTAGTGGTTAGGTGATGGTTAGGGATGTTTAGATTGTAGTAAGTTTTAGTAAATAATAGTTAGTATTTATTAACTAGGATTATTGTAATATATTCTAAATAAAGTTTAGCATATCAAATTTTTATTATTTTACTTTAGTGGGTATTTTATTAGTAGCAATAAGTTATTAGTAGAAAATGTAATTATAGGGGTAGGATAGGGTTGATATAGTATATAAATTTTATTTTTCCTTTTCATTGGGATGTTTAAATTTTATATAATATATTCTTTTAGGTATTTTAGTGTGATGTTTAAAGTAATACTATTATGTTGGGAATGAGGTTTTGACCCGGGTTTCACATAGTGACAATGCGGGTAGGCATTGTGGAAAAAGGAGCTTGGATTAATAACTTGATAAGTTATCTAGGGACTATGTTAGAAGATGTATTGAATGTCTAAGGAGAATTAATTGTGAATAAATCCTTATCTTATTAAATTACTACAAGTTTATTATCAGTTGGAAATCAATAATAGTATATCATTTGGTCCCCCTCAAGTGCAGATTAGTACACCTAGGGAATGGAACTAATTTGATGAAATACATTTAAAGGTATCGAATCAAACCTAACGTAAATTATGTTATTGATCAAATGTCTTCTCGACAATGATGCCATACCTTATTTAATATGAAACTATGGTTTAATCGATCGACTTAATCAACCAAAACTAAGTGTCCCTATATCACTAGGACTTAGGGTTTCAAACCCATGTAGTAGGTTGGAATAATGACTCTACATCCTCATGTATTGTAATCTAAATTCAACTGATACCTAAACCTTGCGACTTGAACTCACTTTATCATGTTGTCATCTTCCTACAACATATTTGATATCACTATGTGTGTTAACATAGTTGTTATTACCTTTTAAGAAATAAAATGTTGGTGTGTTTTTGCCCTAGTTTTGGGCATGACATTAAGGTAATCAAAGAGGGAAGTATCTTATCAACATCAATGTTCACTAAAACCTCACAAACAATAGAAAATTATACATTTGGTTATCTTTTCAACAATAATGACATGGCTTAAAGACCTAGGAATATTGGACCAAACATCCTCCACTAAATATTACAGCAATATACTAGGTAGTATGGCCCAAAATATGAAACTAGTAACACATTGCTTCTTTGACAAAATATTGATTTCCACATCTTAAGGAAAAGACAAGACTTTCCTAAAATTATGAGCCCTCTTGTAAAAAAAATCTCGTAGGGAAGAAAGTCGTCTATGACACCAAGACCTCCATCATAGCATAAAGTTTACATTTTCTTCGTGTCCACTTTTTGTACAAATTGACATTATTTACATCAACCTTGTTGGAACTTAGGGTGTCCTTGGGAATCTTAATAACTACTAGCATATATATCCTTTATATTTAGGCACTCCCAGTCAACATGGTTTAAGTAGTTGCTTCTCCTCACAAAGTTAGCATAAGCTTAGATCATTCCTAGTCCAACAATTTGTGTCATCTTTGTAGAACCCCTGAAATAATAAGATTTAAAAAAAAAAATTACTAAATAAATTTGGAATAGATCTTCCTTTCTAATCTAGGGAGTTGGTACAAAAAAAAAAATTTTATTGGCAAGAGATTGTGTTAAACCATGTCTAAGAATTTAGTAAGATGCTTAATTGATGCAAGAGCACCCCCTGGTAGTTGGCTATCATGCATCATTAAGTGATTTTAGTAGAGTTGAGTGTACCTATTTGGGTCTTGGGTAATTAATTTTGATTTATTTAATAAGTATCATGAGCCTTTAAAGGCATTTGGCATTTAATTTCTATTGGAGGTCGACTTGAGGCTCTTTAAGTAGTTAATGTAAGGGATATTTAATTTTTAGCATTCTGGGTTGACTTGTGGCTTAGATTGGTATAAGTAGGGGTTGTGGTGAAGTCTTTGGTCATTTTTATCATCCATCTTGGAGAAGAGGAGGTAGTAGAGGAGCGAATTTTGAGAAAGGCTAGTAGCTGAGGCTTGGGAAACAAGGAGATTATTTGGCAGGTTTGTGAGTATCAGTTGGATCTTCCTTGGAGGTTTCTACCAGAGTGTGGATCTAGACTAGCTAGGGTTTGGATTGGATCTTGAGGGATCTTGTAGACCTATTACTTGCTTTGTATTTGGCTATTATTGGGAAGGCCTTACAGCTTGACACATTGCATGTAATTAGTTATATCTATGAATGAATTATTGTGACTTGGCTTCAAATCTTGCATTGTTGTTTATCTTTAGTTGTGTGGTTATTTGCTGGGGGCTAGGACATCTTCTTTGGGGATTCTCCTGCCTTGTGCTACATCAAATGGTATTAGAGCAAAGGTTGTTTTGAGTGTGTAGAACAAGTGTCGAAGTTGAGGCAGTTTGCACCAGGGTCTTGTGAAGTGGATTTATTAGGGTTTGCGAAAATCTTGGAAGATGCCTCCAAGAAGATTGGACCCTAAGGTGATTGATGATCTTAGTGATGATGTGGAGGAAAGGATCTCAAAGAAGGTTAAAAAAATTTTTAAATTTGAAATAGAGGAGGTTAAATCCACTTTCAAAGCTGAGATGGCATTGATGAAGAGTGATATTATCACTGAGATCATAAGTGTTATAGTTGGTGTACCTCAGCATATGGGTACTAAAGATGGTTATGAGGAAGCTGTTGAAGACTTTGAATTTGCTGGATTGAGTGGTGAGGCTGGAACTAATCATGTGGAGAGACCTATGGGAAATAGGGTTGGTCACTTTGCTAGACCTGGATCTCAGTTGAAGTTAAAGCATAAGATGGACGTTTCTAATTTCTCAGGTACTTTGGATCTTGAAGACCTGATTGATTGGATTGGTGAATTGAAAGACTACTTTGAGCTCAAGGATATTGAGGATCCACTCAGAGTAAGGTTGGCACAAACTAAGCTAAAGGGACATGCTGCTCTTTGGTGGAAAGAACTGCAAAGAGATAGAGAAGAAAGTGAAATGAAGATCACTAGATGGAGGTTGATGGTGACTAAATTGAAGGCTAAGTTCATTCCTGCTGATTATGAACTTGAGTTGTTTAAGAAGTTGTAGAATCTGAAGCAGAAGGATATGACTATGAAAGATTATACAAAGGAGTTCTACAAGTTGACTATTCGGTCTAGGCATAGAGAATTGTCAAAGGAAAAGGTAGCTCGGTAATTAATGGTTTGAGATTCAATATTTAGGATGAGGTTGGTATGCTGAATATTTCATCGGTTGAGGATGCTTATCAGTATGCTTTGAGAGTAGAGGAGAAGCTAAATAGGAAGAATCAAGGTAGTTCTTAAGGGAAGGAGAAGCAGGACTACTCGACAAAGGTTAAATTGAGTACAAGAGATGAACCAAAACCTCTTGATCAAAAGAGAAGGATAGGTAGAGGTGAGTTTAAGAGCACTTGTTTCAAATGTCATGAAGAAGGACATTGATCTTATGAGTATCCACAGAAAGATGCTGATAGAAGAGTTTCTATTGTGAATGAGGTTGAAGACCATGAACCTAAGCAGGGAGAGAGTTTATTGGCTCGACAAGTATTGGTTGGTCAAAGGGAATCTTGTCAAAGGAGTACTTTGTTTAGGACTCGTTGTAAGTCTGGTAGTAAAGTCTGCAATGTCATTGTGGATGGTGGTAGTACTAATAACCTTGTTTCTAAAGAGATGGTTTAGAAACTTGGTTTGAAGAGAGTGAGACATCCTTATCCTTATAGGATTGGCTGGTTGCGAGGTGAGCATGCTTTGGAAGTGAGGGAGCAATGCCTTGCTGATTTACAAATTGGGTAGTATAAGGATCAAGTGTTGTGTGATATTGTTGACATGAGCAGCTGTCATGTGTTGCTTGGTAGACCTTGCCAATATGATTGCAAGGCTGTACATGATTGTGTCAAGAATGTGTTTACAATTGAGAAAGGAGGCAGGAAGCATTCCTTGATTCCTTTGTAGAATGAAGAGGTCGATAGAAGGAACATGAGTATTGGCAGCTGAGTTGAGTTGGTAGATTTTGAAAGGTTTAGCAGCCAATGTGGACAGAAAACCTGTGGAACACCAAGGATAGAGGTGAAGAAGCAGCAAAAGACCAAGGGAAAGAATGTACAAGTTGAAGACTTGGAGGACATGTATGTGAAGAACTAGTTTGGGATTTATGTGTTGAATCCTAGAAGATGTTCCTCCATCTATTGAGAACATCTTTTCGCACTTGGGGAGTCTAATGCAAGGGAATCCCGAGTAGTTGGCTATCTTGCATCATTAAGCGATTTTAATAGGGTTGAGTGGACCTATCTGGGTATTGGGTAATTAATTTTGATGTATTTAATAAGTATTGTAAGCCTTTAAAGGCATTTGGCATTTAATTTTTGTTGGAGGCCGACTTGTGGCTCTTCAAGTAGTTAATGTAAGGGGTGTTTAGTTTTTAGTTTTTTGGGCCGACTTGTGGCTTAGATTGGTATAAGTAGGGGTTGTGGTGAATTCTTTGGTCATTATTCATCCATCTTGGAGAAGAGGAGGTGGTAGAGGAGAAAATTTTGAGAAAGACTAGTAGCTGAGGCTTGGGAAACAAGGAGATTGCTTGGTGGGCTTGTGAGTACCTGTTGGATCTTCCTTGGAGGTTTTTGCTAGAGTGTGGATCTAGACTAGCTAGGGTTTGGATTGGATTTTGAGAGATCTTGCAGAACTATTACTTGCTTTGTATTTGGCCATAACCAGGAAGGCCTTATAGACCAACATATTGCATGTAATCAATTATATCTATGAATAAATTATTGTGACTTGGCTTCAAATCTTGCATTGTTGTTTATCTTCCATTGTGTGGTTATTTGTTGGGCGCTAGGACATCTCCTTTGTTGATTCTCCTGCCTTGCACTACATCATCAATCTTCTTTAATTAATCTTGTTGAGTGACATCCTTTGGTTTTTGTGGAGAGTTTGTGAGGGGGATTGTTTCCAAGGTCAGCAAGTCTTTTCAAAAAGACTCATTTATCAATCAATTGTCACGTAGGTCATTTTAATTATGGAGATCTCAAAAGAAAGAATATAGGATTTTTTGGATACAAGACATGGTGTCTATAGTAAGAGAGAACTGAATATACCTAGGTATTGGCCATATGCTAGAGAGGACAAGGACCAATTTGTGAAGAAATGCATAGAATTTCAAAAAACAAAGACTACACATATGAGATGCTAGCTAAATTGAAAGAACATGTATTCAATATAGCTCAACAATTAGAGGGGTTAGCTAGCTCTTTTAGTTTTAATAATCAAAACATTTTTATTATCTAACACAATTAAATAAATTTAGTTCTTTCATTTCTTCATTTTATCATTCAAATTTTAGAACTCATCTCTATCATTTATGTTGTTTTAATCTCCTAGCTCACCAAAGAACTAGTTGAACCACAATTGCACAAGTGGTAATTCATCCCATAAGATTTTAAACAGCCTTGAGGTTCGCAAATTTTCTTCTCCCCAATTATATCAAAAGTAGTTAATCTTTCCAAAAATATATTAATAACATTTAATGCAATTAATAGAAAGTGTATTGGAAACATGAAATTTCTACAATTCCCAATACATTAACTTGATAGTTTCTATATTAGATTATGGACACAAATTTTCATCAATATTTTAAAATATACTCCTAGATCTACCATGAATGAAATTTAAAAGTTAAAATTTTATAGAGAGATTTTGATTATTTAGAGAGTGAAATTTGTTAATGGCTACCAGTTCAAAGTTCAAGACCTTTTATAAGGTAGACTAGTTTACCCATGATTTCTTTTAATTCTTGACTTAATTCTTCTAGTAAGAATTTTTTATTTTTTAATATTTTTTAAAAGTATGTATGTATTTTTTCTATACTTTAGTAAGTTTAGTAATTGCTCTTTTTATCTCACAATTAAATTTTTTAAATATATTAAGAAGTTAAATATTGATTTTGTTATTTAAATAATTTATCTATAATAATAAAATTTGATGAAAAGGTCATAATCTAATTGATTAGATATGATTAGTAAAGATGATGATATATATTTTAAAGATAAACTATCTAACAAATGAGACCAAAATAATACTTCAAATGACTTTGATGGAATGGTTACCTTTCTTACTTTAATTCTTATCTAAAAGAAATCAATTATTAATGCAACTTATGCTCATATTTCTTATATCAATGAGTTATTAAAACTAAAATAATTTTAAGACTCCTCAACAAAATAAAATTTAATTGAAGAAATATTTGCTGACATAAGATAGATAAGTATAATTCCTTAACTATATATAAACATAAAATAAATGAGTGATAGACCTATTTCAAATTATTATATCATTTAACAATCATATTTCAAAGTATTTAATTATTTAACATTCCTATAATATACAACACTTAAATTCTAACTTTCGTAATAACATTTATTGTAAATTATTTTCAAATTAGCATTTTTTTATATTTTTACAATTTCAATATCAGATAAATCTGAGTGAAGCCCAAATTTAACAAAGAAAAATTATACATTTTATTTATTTATTTAATGGTAGTTACTTACAATGATTGTTAATAAAAATATATATACAAATGTAATAATTGACACCAACATTTATTTACAGGAAATCCTAGAAACCTAACTTCTAGGGAACTTGATATGCATCAGAAAAGAATTTCCCAGCAAAATAAACTTGGGTTGCAAGCATGCATTGCAATTTATTTTCTGAAACCCAGCAGTTGATTACATTATATTACATCACATGAAAATATGAATCATTAAATAACATTACAATTTTGTTGAATCGTGAAATGAGAATCAGCGGTTTTTACCAACTCCAATAGCTGTTAACCAAGTGTCAATCTGGAAAGCATTGCAATGGTATCAATTTCTACACAATAAGCATACATACCTTAAATTACATCCAACAGATTTAGACTATTAAATAGCAAAGACTGAAAAAACAAAACAGGATATAAGTCAGTGGAAAAGGTCTTATCTAATTCCAATATAAACAACAACAAAAAACTCCAGATACAAGTTAGCGGAAAAGGTATTGTTTGTTTTTATATTAATGCCAGCTAATCTTTTCATAAGAAATATAATGTAAAAACCTTAATGTGTATGCACTTCAAGGAAATAATAAGCTAATTGATATTTTTAAAGATTTAAATTAGTAAATATTTATACTTACAAACTTTAATATTCTATTTTAAGTATATGGTGATAGTGGAATAACATGGTTAATGAAAGAGGTGATAATGTCCAATTTAAAATAAACGAAAAACTAATAATGTTGACTTGAAAAGTGTATTTGAATGAATTAAAGTATACGCTAAATTGTCGTCATTGTTCTTTTCTATTTGATTGCATGTATTTTTGTCACAAAAATAACCTAACGAAAGAAAAGTTACCCCAACCTCCCACATAAGAGGCTCACAAGGTAGCTCGTCTTTCTTCAAACTTTTTTTTATCTATGATAAAAAGAAATTTAAAAAAAACTAAAAACTAATAAAAAATTACAATAAACATTCAATTATTATTAACCATTAAATAATAGTAAATATTTTTAATAACATAAAATATTTAATATTTTTTAAAAAATCATTAAATCATAAAAAATCCTTAATAAAAACAAAAACAATTGATTCATAATCATTTCACATCCACAATTAAAGTCAACAAATCTACCTAATATGGAAAGGTGCCAAACTAAAAAAAAAAAAAAAAAAAAAAAGTCCCTATTGTTCTAAAGCAAAAATGATAATCCCACAAAATGCATGAAATTATTAGTAAATTAATTCTTGTGACATTTATTAATTGACAAATCTCATCATATTTATTTCTTATCACATTTGTCTGTCTTGTTATTAATGACCATTGTCTCATCAAAATTTTTTGTGACCAATCAAATGAAAAGTAAATAAAATTTATATATTCATGAAAAAAAAAATGATCTATAGAAGTTGCTTTAATTCTTTAATATAATTGGTTGATTTAATTGTAGAATTAGATTGAGCCTTTGGCATGAACTAATAATGTGAAAGTTTCTCCTAGCTCGGGGTTGCTAGCATATAATAAAATTCTGTCCCTTCACATGATAATTCATTTTTGACCTCAACCAAATCAATTATTACATTTTAACTTATTAACTATTTAAGTAGTCTATCAATAAAATGTATTATTTTCCTTTGTTCCTTCAAATTAGAAATAATTGTCTTATTGACTTAAACAAAATTTCTCTTTGACATAAATTGAACTAAATCTAGCTTCTATGTTATTTGTACCTTCTAGTGTGGTTAGAAAATGTGAAGTCTAATGATCATCCATCATTTCTTTCTTCCCCCTTTCATTTGTTTATTGTCAAGAATTGACTTCATATAAAAAGATAATTGCAGATTATACATTGTAAGAAATAACTTATAAATTTAATCTTTATAGTGAACTGGGTAACTAACTGAGTTATTACAACCAAGCAGCGAGCTTACACAACACTGGTCATTACAGCTTAATGCTAAGCTTTCAAACAAAATAATAAAAGATAACCATGTTCACACGGTAACTACCAACTAAACCATAAACGACCAAGTTCACATGATTGCTTCTAAAACTAACATTAATAAACCAACTATTCAACCAACATAACAGAATGTTGGTGAGAGAGTCTAAACTTATAAAACATAAACCAATCTTAAGCAACATATATAACTAAAATTAACCAGGTATCTAAACAAAAAACTAGAAGCTTTTAAGACAAAATTGTTAGGCCTTCTTTATGGCCTTCCAATCATTCACCAATTTATTAAGATCCTTGGTCTAGTCCGAAGGTTTATTGAAATCCTCGGTCCAGTCCGAAACGTCCCCTGAACCCTGCTCCTCCCCCTGATTGTCATTTTTGACTGCGCCTGCTTTCTTGAGCTTGCTCTTACATGTAAAAAGACCAAAGACCACTCGTCATCATTTCCCTCTAGATTCCACCAAATAGTGGACACCCTAAGACCAAATTCAATATTGGTGATAACCACGATGAACATATGATTCAACGCATCAATATTGCTTTGAAGATTATCAATATGATTCTTAAAATTCTTTTTCATGTCCTTCAGCTGATTTTTCACCAAGTTTAGAGTAGCCTCCACCGTGTCTTCCTATTTATTATTATTTTTGGTTTAATCGACTCTTTTAACTTAACAAATGTATCCCACAATCTACTGTAAACTGTTAACACGTGGTCAATTAAGTAAAGTTGTATCTGCAAATATATCGTTGAATTTTCTTTGTAACAGATTACATTTCACAGTAGATAAAATTGACTGAAAGTCTCAAGTCAAATGACTTTAGGAATAAAATGCGGTTGCGGAGCTTGAATTTAGGCCTCGTATCTAACTGGTCCAATAATTGGGGACATTTCATAACAAGATGCTTTGAGTTTAAACTGAACCGCAAGCAGAACTCCTATCAACAAGTAGTCCAAAACAAATCTAAAAGACTTAATGGTGGTTGTTTGAGCTGAAAATCTTAAAGAAATGGCCACACCAATCGTTGTCCCTTTTCCCATTCCTCTTTCGTAAAACAAATGCCTCCCACGACACTCAAACTTTTTCATCGGATGCTGGAAACATGTATCTGGAATTAATATATATCCTAAAGCAGCAACACTAAAATAATTCTGGCTTCTAGAGTACAAGTCCTTTTGTGTATTCTTTTTCATAGCTTTGGTCAAAAGCGTTTGTCTTTTTCAAAACTCCTCCTGACATGCATTGCAACATTAGCAATGATGTCAATAGATCAGACAACAG
This sequence comes from Cupressus sempervirens, assembly GCA_028749045.1. NCBI lineage: Eukaryota > Viridiplantae > Streptophyta > Pinopsida > Cupressales > Cupressaceae > Cupressus > Cupressus sempervirens. The sequence continues at coordinate 998,009,292 of CM053785.1, read as the reverse complement.
CTTGGCAACTCTGATGCCAGATCACCCTCTAACGGCCTGCCTGATAGGATACCACTTTCAAACAACAGACATGACAAATGCCTACCTTGGCTCGATCAATAAAAAACATCTTTCTTACATCACTAATGTTGTTAAAACTCAAATCTATCAACTGAAATTTGATAAACAATTTCAGGGATGACTACTAGAACTGTAAGGAAAACAAAAGTTGAGCTCTGTTAAGGATGTGTAGCTACATGATTCTCATTCACATGGAGTGAAGCGACTAAGGTGCTTCATGCTTCTATAGCCTTGCGAAGAGACTATTCAAGTGTTTTGTAATCTTGCTCTTGAAGTAAAATATTGAGTATGTGGGTGTTTTTGAAGGCTCATTTCTCTTGAAAAAGTTTTTCTATGGTAAATATTGCATTATCTTGTGCTATATTTTGGTATTCTTTTGCATTACGATTTTGAACAATTGTTTAGCATTTGTACCTCTCATCAGGGTTATGTGAAAATACTATGCTTTCTAAATTTATTTTTTCATGAAACATGGGTCAATGAGTTTGACTTGAAAACGATTCAATTTATCGCTCACAGCTCACAATCTGACATGTAGAAAATATCTCCAACTTATCAAAGATTAGTCATCAATTGTAGGATACACCTTTCTAGTTATTAGGCATCGATATGATATAAATGTTTTTGCCAGAAAATATGTTCATCAAAGACATTATTTTTTGACGAGATGATGATCATCACATCATGATGACTTCTTCATTTCTCATTGATCATGTACAGGAATCGTTGGTACTGATTTGTGGTTATCTTCTATTATTGAGGGTATTGATCATTTGCCTTGGAGCTTTTGGGTATTACTGTGATGTAATTGGAGCTTAGTTGTCATATGATGGTTGGTTGGGTGCTCATAGATACTTGATAGGCTTTGGTGAGGCTAGAGATCTCTTGTTTCTAGAGATTGTGTGTTGGTACAATTACTCTTTGGTATGGTGTAAGCATGAACAAGGAGCCTACAACTGGAACTGGACATGAGTTTGATTCAGATTTGATGAGGAAATTGTTCATGGAGACAATCATGAACGCTGCAAAATAGAAAGTGTAGCAGCCTGCAAGAATGTAATAGATCAGGAATATGAAAAAAAGATGATGTGTTTGTGTGTAAAATTATTGTCTTCTTTATATCTCTTTGTGTATTCTATTCTTCCCTTGTGTTTCAGATTCTTCGAAAACACGGTGGGCAATATTTCTCAAAAAAATTTCTATTGAGAAATGATGCTATCATATTGAAATTAAATACTAAATGTAAATGTTGTTATCTAACTTAAAAAGTTGCAAGTTCTTCATTTGAGCGGAATGGAGTACATACTCCTTCACCCACTCGGTTAAGCACAATCAATAGGGTTCCAAAAAAGCAAAGTATTGGCTATTCATACACTATAACCTTCACCTATTGTCACATAAGAAAGAGGAATACAATGAGAGTGCAACAAAAAATTGGGATCTAGTGCTTGAGTGTTCTGAATTAGAGGCCATGGTTGCACAACTTGCCCAAGTCTTTGCCGATGATCAAGAAGCAACTGTTTCACATTACATGGCAACTGCCATAGCTGTTGGTTCAAATGAAGTTGGAGATGAACCAAATGATGATTTTGATTCCAATGGAGATGATGGAGAAGAATATGCAATTGGATATTAAGTTTACTATTTTAATTTTTAAATATGAAATACAGCTTGTGGTCTATATTTTCAGCATATAACGGCATCTTGAGACTTTTGCAAAGTATGAATATAATATAATCATATATTGACAATTATGGATTTTTCATTTTATGAGAATCACACTTCTAGCTTCTTATTATTATGTATTTGATGATTTAAACCAATGAGGAATGAACATTACATGTTACATGAATGAATCTATGATTATACATACTTACACACACACACACACATATATTTGTATGTATATATCTGTACCAGAATCAGGATCAGCTATTTAGTTTAATTTGTATATATTTTCTGATGCTCCTAGTTTGTCACCGAAAAATTCAGTCCAAGGCATTCTTCTAGCATGAATAAATACCAGAACCTGGTTATCATCTGCAACTATGATGTGTTCCCGGGATATGTTATTCAATGATTCCATCTCAATTCTAGGAAGTCAGAATGCAAGATACGTTACCTTTCATTGGACAGAGTAGATATATTGAAATTCAAATTGAATCCAGAACAAATTTACGATGGAGAAAAAATTCCAGAACAAAACCACTGTACAACAAAAAATTCAGAAATTCACCTGAAACTTATACTGAGTGGAACATTCAAAGCGCATTCCATGGCAAGATGTAATGTAAAAGGAAAACCAGCTTTCATCACCATCTCGTTCTTTATGACTTGGGAGGCGTCCAGCTTCAACAATTTCTTCCAAAAGAATTGAATCTTGTGGACTTATATCTGAAAGCAAAATGCTAGGTCAGGCAGATGATTTCACTTCTTAATATGGGAACCAAATTTTAAATTGTTTACATGTATTTTGAGTATCTATTATTTCCATAGTAGGAAGAAAAGATTAAATTTGGGAAGCTATATTAAAGAAGAGAATTTTGAAATGACTTCACTCAAGAAAAGAAAAATGAAACTAATTGTATATGCCTAGAAATGACCAAAGCAAGTCAGTGGAACTCAAAGATACAAGTTACAATATCTGGTCGGGTATAAATGAAAAGATCTATTGACTAAAACATTAGTTCCTAGAACTAAATATTCAAAGAAAATGATTCAAAATAGAAAGCAGTAAACTCAGAAAGATTTAAGCAAGGTTAGCCAAAGTACATGGAAGCCATAGAAAATGAATCAACCCTGTTGAAGGAAAGCTCCATTGTCAAAAGAATCAGAAGGAAGAAGCTGGGAGAATTGCATACGGTGGGATATCATTTAAGGTACTGTGCATTTTGTACAGTATTTTTGAGATTAACTTGGCTAGCATCAAATAGTTTTCACATTTTCTAAGGCAGGAAGTAATTTTGTATCATCTTTCTCAACTTTTTGCACATGTTTCCAATCTCCTTATCAGGCATACATTCATACTATATTGACTTTTTATTGCGTAAACTTATAAACAAATGTTTCACTATTTTTCATGACACATCTCATATATGGATGGCTAGAGAGACTTCTGAATTCCACAGATCAATAGAGTGAGTGTAACTAAAAAATATAATTTTTTATTTTTAATGAAGGGTTCTAACCAATTACAAATTTCAGTTCAATAATAGTGTAGGTGCACTTTTAGTTCACCATTTTTAAAACTTTTAAAGTCGCCTCACATAAAGAATTTCCCAAAATTGTTCCCAGTATGCTTAACAAAATCTCTATGAAAGATTGAATTTTTACTAAGTCTAGATATACAAATGTGAAAGCAAATGTTTCAGTCTCCACCAAAGGGAAAAGCGTAGTGGAAAACTCATTTTCCACTGCGCCTTTCGCAGTCAAAGTTCAGTTTTCCACATGAGGAGAGAAAAGGAAAATCTCAATCCAAAATGAAGATATATGGGGTCTAGTATCAAGATCACTTCTAAAAAGTAATTTATGAATCAATCTTCATCAAAATTGTGCCCACTACATGGAGGTGGAAAATTGAAGATTAGGTGCGCTTTTCGCACTCAAAAATGGAATTTCTGCCAAGCATCAAATCCACAATAGAGAGATGGAAAAGAGCTCTTAATTGATTAAACAAAGAATGGTAATCTCATAATGATTTATTGCTTGAAGATTTGGACATCAACATGACATTAAATATGAAGTGGAAAATTCATTTTCTGCTACGCCTTTTGCAGTCAGTTTGGAGTTTTCCACAAAGGGAGAAGACAAAAGTCAAATTTCCACAAAAGATGAATTAGAGTGTTCTATAGCCAGTGACCTTATAGCAAAGAAGTATTACTTGTTAATTATTTTCAAAGTGCAGCTGTTAATAGAATGTGTGAATTTCACCTACAATAAAGAAGTGGAAAACTGAGAACTTGGTACGCTTTTCAACCTTCATTTGGGATTTTCCGCCACAAGCATTCCAGTGAATCACTTCCAAAATTCAGCAAAGAATACACATGGTAAGCATGGAAGATAACATAGTGGCAAATTGAAGACATCTGGGTTACATAGCATGTGAAAGAAGAATGGCTGGAATCTTTATTTTATCAATTCTGATTTTGTAACAGTCATATAGAGCAGAATTCAGTAGCTCGTATCTTTTGACCCGGTGATTATTTTTCCGATCGCTTTGGTCAGAATGAAGATAATCAGGTTTGGAAAAACATATTCAAAGATGAGCTCGATCCAACGGTGGAATCAAAAGATATACCCCCTGAAACATGACCCATTTTTACCTGGCAGCAGTATTTATTTTGCTGTCCACTCAACAAAGGAAAGATTTTGATATTGATTTAACATATTTAAATGTCAATTGTTAAAATATAATTTAAATATGTTAATATATATGATTATTAACTTTAAAAGTTAATAAGCATATCAGTTTTCAAAAGGAAAAATATGAGAAGTCAAAGAGACAAGATTAGCTACAGAACTGAAAAGTCACTGGAAGAAACCAAACGGTTGCTCGAGAATGTATTTATTCTAAAACCTTTTCATTTGAAAGGGTTCTTTTTTGCAAGAGACAGAGAGCTGGGGTAGGGGGAAAGAACTTAGTTTAGTTTTTTTTTTTTGCATTTTCATTATGCATGTTAAGAGTTCGAGTTTTTGTAATAGATTTACCATAAGTTGTGAGCAAATAAAATCTGAGTATTCTTATTTGTGATGTTCAAGGCAACAGGGGTTTTTATTCTGAATCAGAGCATTTAGTTATTTTTCCTTTGATTATAATCAATCAGAGTATTATTATTTTCAGTTTTGGGCATCATCTTGCATCTTGTGTTGAATAATGAATGGGTTGTAGATCAGAGTATTTGTAGACATTCCTATTACAAGAATTGGGATTATTTAACACTCTCTTTCATTTCATTTTCCACTGCATTTGCATATATAGCATTCACATTGTATTACCAATGTCAAGGAGTCATAGGAAGTGTGAATTCCTAAGGTTGGATAGGTGTAGAACTGAATTCTTTGCCTGAGTTAGTTCTGTCTATGGCTGGCTTGGTTTTCCTCTTCCATTCTCAGGTTAAAAACGTACCCAATCAGGAACAAACAAATTCATTGAATATCATTGATAAGGGAGTTGTACCTTTCAATTCAGAGGAAATCTATCAACCTCATGATAGATTATCCAACTGTTGGTATCAAATTGTTTCTCACAGGTTCGGGCATATAAGAGTTACATTGGAAAGAACAATCTGTTTACCAACAAATAGATTATGGATAATTCAAATGATTATGAAATCACAATGCAGCATACAATTCTCTCTCTTTTTGCTTCTAAAAATGTATATGTATAGATTTTTTGGTTCTAAAAAACGTATATATGTAAAGATGTAAACATCGTAGAGTGATTACAACGAAGAAATCAAAATTTAAAATCTAACCATCTTTTGAAAGACAACAAACAGCTGACTCAGAAAGGCTAAAATTATTAAACTGCCATGCAGCAAGGTCCATATGCCCTTCAAGGCCTTAATTTTGGCTTGTTGATGGAAATTGCACCCTTTGATACTACCCTACATAGTCACAAGAAATATGCCAAAGCTGCTGCCCCAAATCCTGTGAAGGATGTTTTTTCTTAAACTTTGGGGTTGCTATCACAGATCCCTGCTCTGGTTTCAAAAATAAATCGAACAAAGTTATTTTGAACAGTACAAAATGGAAACAACATATTTTCCCCATAATTTCACTTGAATTAACAAAAACAAAATTTATTCCCCTCTTTTTATGCATATTAGAGCTTTTTTAGTTTCCTTAATTTCCAGATTAAATCCAATTCTTTTGGTTTCTCAAGTCAATCTTGATTTGAATAATGTTACTATGATCAAAATCAACTTATGTATCGTCTAAAATTATTCTTTATGCCTCTTGTGCATTGTTTAAGTTTATTTACCTAAGTTGCTGGTTCAGGTATGGGAACTAGAACCTAGAATGGTAGTGAAACGTTTTCCCAGAAACATAAATTATAAGAACAGTGGTACTCATAATTGCAAAATGCAAAAATTTAAATTAAATGTCTGATTCATAATTTGCAAAACTGAAAATACTTAGCATAAAAATGTCACTGCACAATGAAAACTAAAATTACAATTGATGTTTAATATTCATATTCTTTTCATCAGAAGCGTCAAGGTAAACATCAATGTTTGGTTCAACTTCATTTGAATTACAAGCAATTGGATTGCCACTCCCACTAGCTGTGTCAAGTGCAGACGTTGGTTCAATTTCATTTTGCAAATCATTAACAATACAAGGAAAGTGATTCACGAAACATAAACAAACAGCTGCCACATAGGCATAATGTAAAGCAACTGAAATCAAGCTCATCAATGCTGTATATTTTACTAACCCCATGTTCATAGGTACAGCTCACAATGCAACTGAAATGACATTTAATTGTTTGCTTGCTGGCATATAAAATGTTGTTACAAAGCTGTGATTTAGTTGGAACTGGACAGATAGAGGAAATGACAAACATAAATGCTGAAGAGCGGAACTGAGGTTTCCATGTGTCAAACTATGCTTGGGCATGGCGTAAGGTACTACCCAGGCATGTTGGTTCACTACAGATCATTCATGGAAGAGACCACAGCAAGTTTAGGTGCCCAATCAGCACCTTGGGTGTACCCAAACCAGAACCTATACCAGGATCCACGATTTACCAACAATACCCAGTAACATACGATTTACAAATATAAATTATTTTCTTTGCCAAGTTTTTGTTGAGTCCTTGTTTAATGTTATATCTGATAATTGAAATATATGAATTAATAATAAAGATGACAGTGCATACTAGATACAAGGGTAAAATATATCTTTATCTGCACATGAAATTATTACAGAAGAAGACCAGAGATGATCAGCCATGGATCGGAACTGACCTGAACGCATCAGACTACATTCCTTGATTATAAAGGATATATTTGAAGGACCCAATGGTTTCCAAGAGGACCACAACCATCAACCAACCAACGCTTACAACTAATTGAGAATGATAAATGAACAATTAATACATAGCTGGGTAACCACTATTATTGAAACATACTAAGATACATTGTATGTAGACTACATCATCCCCATATTGTGAGGTTTCACACCATCGCCCTATTGCAAATGGGTACCCCTTCTTTTGGCTTTGGTAGTCAGGGTAGATGGTCTTAAGAGTTTTAGGTGGTGGCAATTTCAAGTCTCCAAGCCTTAGTAGGAAGTAATTTTGAGTTCAATGAAGTCTAGGAAAGAGATATAGAACTAAAATCAGTCAAGTCCCTAAGCCTTAACTTGAGCAAGAGTGAATGATGAAGATGAGTATCTGAGGATGTTAGAGCTCAATTCAACCTAGCTCAGATAATAGATAGGCATCCCTTGCAAGTTCGCATCGGGAGAGTTGGGAATGAGATAAATTTCACTAAGTATAGGGGCTGCAAGTTGCATAAGGAATAATCCCAAGGGTAGGGTGGAATCCACCCTACCCTTGAAGATTCAAAATTCTTCCTACCCCCTAAATTTTCACCTTAGCTTAGTTTAAGTGAGCATAGACATGACAAACTCAAGTAAAGTTGATGGAGAGGTTTTTGAGAATTTTTTGAAGTTGAAATTGCTGAAGTTCAATGGAAGAGGGGTTCCTCCAAGGTTGGCAGATTCTGCCAAGCCTTGGGGCATCCGAAATTTCTCTCTTGACCAAGATTTATGCCTCTCATCTTCAGCAAAGAGCATGCAAGATCAGAACCTTGGAAACTGATGAAACTATATTGGAAGACGATCGGATATGAAAGTCAAAAAACCTATGGGGAATTACACTGAGTTTAATGAGAGGGAGATTGAGGTTGGATGAAACATTAGAATTCCTTTTGATAGGCTGATTTCTGTCTAGAGTTAGTGTTTAAAAGATGGGCAAATTGACACAAAAGGGAAAATTGTACATATGGGGGACGACATAGGAGGAAGCAATCCAATAGTTGAAGACATGGCTAGTAGGTGCACTAGTATTAGCATACTCAAACTGGAACAAACAGTTTCATGTCCATGTGGATGCATCTAACTTTTCCATTAGAGCCATATTGGCAAGAATGGGAGATCCTAGGTTGGACCATCCGGACTATTTTGCCAACGGGTTTTTATCTATGGCGGAGAAAAATTACAGCAAAACAAAGAGGGAGGCTTCCGGAATGGTGCATGACATTCAAAAACTCTAACACTACCTCTTGGCAACGTAATTCACCTTTTATGTGGACCATCAGGCTTTGATGTATCTCATCAACAAACCCATAATACAAGGGAGAGTAAGCAGATGGTTACTACTATTGCAAGAGCGTATTCACCATTATTGTATGATCAAGAAATAGCCATCCGATTGCCGACTAACTCTCCTGCATCAAGTCTAGAGAACCGCTGGAGGGGGTGAACGATGATTTCCCAGACGCACATCTATTTCATATTACAGTATTGCCCACGTTGTACACAAGTATTAGTGAGTGCCTATCCACATCCCAGATCTTGAGGGATATGCTGCCTAAAGAGAGAAGGAAGTTGGTTTTGAGGAGTAGGATGTTCCAATTGATCAATGTATTGTTGTATAAGATGAGCCCAAACTAGGTACTCTGTAGGCGCGTCATGGAGAAAGAAGTCTAAAGTTTCCTTTAGGAGGCACATTAATTTTGACCAGCATATACATAGGACCCAACACTATGATGAGGAAGGTGCTACTGCAAGTTTGTGGTGGCCCCTACTATACAATGATATTAGGGAATGGGTCATAGGTTGTTATAGATGTCAACGGGCTAGAAAACCATTAAAGCAGGGCTTCACGCCTTTGAATCCTTCATAGACACAGGAGCTATTTGAGAGGTGGGGACTTGACTTCATCAAGCCACTAAAGGCTAGAAGAGTGAGGAGATGCAGGTACATCATGGTGACAATAGAGTACCTTACCAAGTGGGTGGAGGTACAGACTCTATCGGACAACTATGCACTGAGAATAACTAGGTTCATTTACGAAGAAATTATCACAAGGTACAAGATTCCGATATAGCTAACAAGTGACTGAGGGAGCCACTTCATGAATCATGTCATCTAGTTGCTCACCACAGAGTTCAAGATCTTTCATTCTTTGTCAAGTCCATATTACTCACAAGAAAATGGCTAGGCAAAAGCTACAAACAAAATATTGGTGTCAATGATCTACAAATCATACGATGTGGAGTAGGAAGATTGGGAGAAAAAACTACCATTGTTACTATGGGTGTACCGCATGACATAAAAGTAACTATCGAGAAGAAATTGTTTCAACTGATGTACAAACAAGAAGTTGTTGTACCTACAAACCATAGTTCTAAGCCTGGGGATTGCAATTGAGAATAGGTTGGGGGATATGGAAAGCCTTCGGGAAATATTATATACCGTGACTAAAGTGGATTAGTGTTAGATGATGGCATGTAGTGGGCGATGAAGATAGCCCAACAAGGAAGGTGTGACACGACAAACATTTGAGATGGATACGGTTAATCCTAAGCAGCTTGTATTGAAATATAATGGAGGGTATGAGATCAAACCACAAAAATTCAAGGTCAAGTGGCTAAGTCAATATAAAGTGAGAGAAGTCGGAGAAAATGGTGCTATTAAGTTATGGACACTTGATGGATGGGAAATCACAGATGTGGTTAACGGGTCTAAGTTGAAGCCCTACCACAAAAGGCGAAGGGGGGTGGAAAGGCGACCCTAGCCATTGGAAGGCACTACATGAGGTAAATTAATTAAAAGAAAAGAGAACTCTTCATCGTACAGTGATGCCATCACACAGGAGATGACAATCACCATACATGTGGCCATGCTCATTATATAGTGGGCCACGTCGGGGGCAAGAAATTGCCACTCCGTGATAATAAAATGACATGGAGAACATAGGAGGTTGGCGATGAATATAGAAGATGTGTCTTATGATTGTATAACAATCGTAGTCAACGTTTTATATGCCACCATACCACAATTACACCCACACAAACAAGACGCAAAAAATAAGAAATTGTACATGGTGCAGACCAAAAGAACATTGCACAATGTCGGGAGAGACAACCATGGTCGCAATGTATTTATCGACCATACGAGGACGAAGGCAAAACAAGAATTGACGAAAAAGTGGAAAAGGCAAGGGCAAAGGCTTGTAAGCAGGTTGTACGGTAATACATGGACAACCCTCCTTGCATATATAACATGTTGGTTCCCAAAACCACAGATTGGAAATCCAACAGCCTGCCACTTCTCCGATAGGACTTCTCAATCGGTTCTGGCCAACGAACAGGAATACTTCTTGATTCCCCTGCACTTTAGGCTCCGCTACACCCAGGTGGGTAAACCTTCTCCTCGAATCTAATCACTTTGGTTCAGAGCTTTTCTAAAGCAAATTTAAGCTTTGGAGTTCTCCAGCTGGCAATGTCCTTGAACTCGATGAAACTGAAATTGAATGCTGAGTACTTGAAATAATTGAATGTTTTATATAAGGTTTGTTAATAATGGATTTGATGCTTGTAGGAAGAAATATATATATTTTCTGACTTCAATAATAGAAAGACCAATGCCTCTGCTCATTCGGGCAATAGAGTCAACTCACTGAATTTTCACGTACAACTTTATAATGTTCTACGCACTTTACTGCCAACAATTAAATAATCAAGATGCGACAGATCAAATATATACACAATCTTAAATTAGTCAAGATTGAGCTTTAACTCCTCTAGTAGGGAGACAAGTTGGACATAGATACAGAAGCAATTTAATATTTCACAATATCTGTGATGATCGAATTTCAAATGCTAAATGACCATATCCACTTATCTGACATTTAAATTGTATACAGAATTCCAAAAAATAATTACAAAGGATGATTCATCTAAAGTTTAAATCTCTATGCCATTTAAAAATAAACAAAAGACATTTTATTTTATTATAAAAATAAATAATGGAATTTATATTACAAAATCATAATGTTACTCCTTATTCCTCTATGCAATAAATGTTTTTTGCTCTTATTAAAGATGTCGAATGTGTCTTTATTCTTACAATTCATCCCATATTTATATATTTTAATTCCAAAGGATGTGACTTTTGAAAGTCAAGAGCTATGGTGTTAGAATTTAATAATTACACTTCCCGTTAATAATAATTCTTTTCCTATCATAAGAGGCTTTAATCGCACCCTTTGGTAATATGCTCTTAATTATTTTTGTTTGCAAAGTTGATCCATCTGAAAACTTAACTACTTACAACAGGCTCTTTCAACACCCTAAAAGACATTATTCGTGACATTCCTAACAACAATATATCAAATTTGTGCAACTATTATTCACCCTCGAAAATCCTTTGCCTTCGATATTTTTCACCATGATGATTTGGAAGGTACACGACTCAATTCTGTAGTTATGGATGATTTCCACTTGCTTATTTTATCATCATCTAAGCATTGTGAAAGATCCTTGATGGATCTCTGCTGCTAATCTGCTGTAGCTTAATTATATTTTTTCTTTTTAATTTTCTTTTTCCTGTTTATTAAAGTTTTCTTGCAGAACTAGACGGAAATGCAAAAGAGTTTGTTTGTTTTTGCGTTTTTGATGATTATTCAACATAGAAATGAGAAGGAGCAAATGATATGAAAAGAGTCTGAAAATAAATAACAATATGCAGCAAAATCAAAATTGATACAAATCGTACCAGGCAGATCTCTGAATTATAGAGCCAAATAAAGGATCCAGTACATTTTCCCTAACAATGACGCCAAACTGGCTGATGGAAAAGGACTGTGAACATGCAAACGTCTGTTGCTGATTATCCGACTCTCTATATTTCAAAGTGCTGCAAATGGCGGCTACTGCTGCAAGGTTCACTTTCCCATGTACCAATAATCGTGCCCAGCTAAACAATACTGCAGACCCAAGCTGAAATGGCGTCCTCCTTCCCTGATAACAGCTGATAATACTGAAAATTCCAAGACCAAATACTGCTGAGGGTTACGTCCCAGCCAGTAAATACCCTGGGGTTTGCGTCCCAGAATAAAATCGCCCAAGCAAAGCAAATTTGTAAACAAGTTTAAAATGCATAATATGAATGAGGAATGGTGCCTCCATCTCCTTATAACCCCTTCCAAAGCAAATTGAACCCTAAAGTGACTCCAAAAGGCGTTGGGTTACAAAAGTGATTTAAGTCTTATTTTAAAGTGGCAATGTTACTAAAAATGACCCTTTTTCTCCATAGACATAAATCCGTTCACTGAATCGCCCTGAGACCAAAGAGAAAGATTTAGAAAAGTTCAAGACCTTTCCAACGAGCTATCACACCAAGGGGTACGCATCCAAATGAGGTCAAAATTCCCCTTATTACTCCAAAATGGCTATTAACTTAGCCTTATTTAATTATTAAACGCTAACTTAGGGACTATTAAAAATATAACCCAAATAGCTACAAAATGCCCAACTGACATCACAAACCATAAAATCATCTTGTAACCTATCTGTGACTGAAGTCGGAAATCAAGGATCCACTGGCAGTCTCATCCCTAAAATCTAGGGATGCTCCTAAATTTTAGGAAACAAGCTCTATCCCTCTGAAACTGAACCCAAAGAGCAAACTCATGGAAACCCAACCCTATGCATGATCATACCTCCTAAAAAGTAGGAATGAACCCCATAAATATAGGAACTGTCTCCTAAAAACAAGGAACGTCTCCCAACTGATCAATAACCGCCAGAACACCAAGTCCCCAACACTGAATAACCATGCTAGGTCTCTATCCAACCTTGTCAGCCTACAAGACCCCATAATAAGCTGACTCACATGTCTCTGCTAGATTGAGCTAGAGTGGGCATCTATTATATATTCAACTCTTTATATCCATCTTTCAAACTGTGTATATAGGATGAGTATTTTATTCATGTATGTCTGTCTTTGCCATGTACGTTGTCATTGAAGATTGCTCGAAAGTTAGTTTGAGAGGGGGCAGGCTAAGATGAGTAACTCCAACACACATTTGCTTTGTCGGCATGAGACTACAGTTCCCAGAGATGCAACATCACAAATTTCTCACCACAAGGCCAAGAGTACTTTCCTAGTGTGAGGACATTGATACAAGTCACCATAAGCATGATATACCACATCCAACTCATGTACTCTACATAACTTCCATGCTTATAATCGCTGACTTATATTTACATCACTTTCCATTGTCGTGGATGAACTCATTATTCACTCTGTTATATTAACCATCCCCCAATGATCCTCCCTGTCTTGTAAGACATAATATAATCATCTTGCATGCATCTCCTCTGTTGAATGTCTCAAGTGCGCTGGATGTCCAGAACACAATGCCTACATTGTTGAAATAAAATCTCCAGCATAGGTGGCACAATTCTCAATTGTAGATGCTCCTTAATGCTCATGCGGTGTCACAGATTCAGTATGGACTTGGACAACACAAAAGTAGACTTCCTTAAATGGATGAACTTTCTTGGACTTGGAGATGTTAGCAGATGTTCAAATGTTGTATTTATAAGTTGGGAACATTACAAAATAATCAATACGTGTTGTAACGATATCAATTTTTTATCCCCTGTTACACGTATTCATCGGGTTCTTTCCTTATTCTTCTTATTGTTCAATATCTGATATGTATGAAATGATCTTTCATTCATTATTTGTGAATAGAACTTTCGAATGAGCTTCAAACTCTATATCACTATGGTTTGTTGTCATTAAATTGACTTCCACCATTTAGTCAAGCTCACTCGTTGCATGAATATCTAATACTCTAATCTCTACAATCTCCATTATTAGTTCAAATGAAGGATTTGGGTGACCTTTTTTCCTCCATCTCTCCTATTTGTGCATCTTCACATATAATCCATGTTCTTGTACAATATATGTGTCATATCTGTACAAAATTTATTTATCATTCACTTGACTTGTTGTTCCTTATCTATGTCGCATATATACTTTGCTACTGTTTTACATCATTATTTTAAATCCTTTATAGCATCTTCAGGACAATCAATTCGCAAATCCTGCAAATTCTTATATGCAAAACAAAAATAATCATAGGGTGAAAAGATTAAGGGTGGTAGCATGAATGGAGACCCTAAAATTTTTAGGGCACCATCATAACAGATGCCGACGGAGTTAAAGAAGGATTGAGGGCATGCAAGAAATCCGAACAGAGGAAATCATCTATTGGTTACAAGTTGTGCAGAAGGGAAACAAGGGAAGTGTGAAACCTGTACGAAATGAACACCAACGGTAGGAGGCATCGTTGGAATCAGAGGCATGTGAAAAAGGAGTTTCAAGCATAGCGCACAAGAGCAATGAAAAAAAACATATCTATTTCTAATCCATCCATACACAACTAACGAGTCTCAAGACCCCACATTGAGGAACACAAAACAACGACGACAAGAGAAGAACCTGGGCACAAATACAGGGAAGGGTCAAGAAAAAGAGACTGCACAAACAATGGGAACTGGAGGCTAAAAATAGTGGCAAGTAAGACTGACTACCAAGTACCAAGGGCCCATGAGCAATAAAAGAATAAAGTATGTCGTCCATGACACTGAGAAGACAATAAGGCAGAACGTGTAGGGTTGTACAATGGAGACAGGTTGGAACAAGGGTCATAACACATACAGGAATACTACATTGATGTCCATACCAAAAAAACATCCGCAGATGAAGAATATAGTAGTTAGGGGTTAGAGCATCTGGTAGAACATTTATAACTAATTTTATATAGACAAAAAAACAAGGAACAATTATTGATGGTCCCAAGCAAGAAGGAAGACTGGAAAAAATAGTTATAGTGACCATCTAGTAGTTCCTCCAACATGAACAAAACACAAAGCTTTGCTTTCAGGGGTGTGATTTGCATGAAAAAATGATATGGACTCAGGGAAGAAGAAAATGAGACCAAAGGTGCTAGGGCAATCTCATACGCAGAAGGAGAAGGAAATCACCCCACAAAATGTAGTTTTCGAAAGGCTGAATGGGTTAGAGTGTAGAAAATGGTGGCAGGAGACACCAGATAGAAACTTAGTGAAACAACACATCAAGTGCGTTGAAGTTCAGTGGGCCATCCAAATGCCCGTATTTTGCATCCATGATTATGAAGGTGCCCTTCGCATGCTTGTGGAAACTTTTGACAAACTCTCACGTGTAATGTTCCCGTGTCTATGTCCCTGTGATTGCGTTACTGATTGGGACTGTATGGACACACTGAGGAGGTGGTATGGACTTGGGAAGGTGTACGGTTGCCAAATTAAGAGAGATGTATGGTATGCAATGTATGGTGGAGCAGGAGATGCCTGTACAAAAGTCTAGATGCCATACGGTGGTGGTTGGGCAAACTAGTTTATGGCCACATGGTGGGAAATCTGTAGGTCGTATGGTGAGTTGGAGTCATTATCATACGGTGGCCATACGATAGAAGGAAGTCAAGGTCGTACGATGGGAAATGGTAGGCCGTACAGTGGATGGGAGACAGTCACACAGCAGATAGAGCACAAGGTCGTACGGTCTGATGGTGGGTGGCTTTGGAGGCCAGAAAGGGCCGTATAGAAAGCAGTTATGCGGATGACAAATAAGGGGATGGTGTGAAGGCGATTGCCTAGATGGGAAATGGTAGGCCGTACGATGGATGGGAGACAGTCATACAAAAAATAGAGCACAAGGTCGTACGGCCTAATGGTGGGCAGCTTTGGAGGCCAAAAAGGGTCGTACGGAAAGTAGATATGCGGATGAGAGATAAGGGGATGGTGTGAAGGCAATTGCCTGGATGGGAAAGTTGTACGGTGGCTTGGTCGTACATTAATGAAGGCCGTACGTAATGTGCCTGAAGGGGAATGTCTAGGCTGTACTGTGATGGACGGAATCAAGGTAATGGAGTATGGGTGAGGGTGGAAAAATAAAGAGAGTTAAAATGTAGATAGCACAAAGATTGAATTACCACATTACAAAACAAATAATTGATCAAATTAAACAGAATGACATCTCCAATTCGCAAAATGATGGTGCTCTGATTTGCCAAATCCAAGAGAAGTATTATAGGCGACAGAATAGGGTGAGGGTTGATTCCCACTGAAACTGAGAAAAGCCAAATAGGGAAGGTCTTTCACTTCCGAAATGGCGAACAACAAAGAATTCCAATAGGAATTCATAGTACATAGAAAATAATCTAAAAGCATACCTAAAGACTTCCTCTAAGCCATGCTTAAATACCCGTTGGGGAAAACTTTCTGAGGGTGCACAAAGATAGTCGACGGCTAGACAAATTACGGAAACAAAATAAGAATGGGTCTGAGATACATAAAAACAATCAGCTCGTTCCAATAGTTTGATAAATGATTTATTTTATAATGGGAACATTACAATCCCCTTGTCCCAAGTTTTGATTGTCCTCAAGCAAATGTAATACCAAGTGCTGGAGAATGTGCTCGCCTTCCCACGTCACATCATCCAATGGCAAGTGTTTCCAACGCACCAGATATTCCTTCACCGTGCGGTTCTACAGAGTCTTCTCACGTACTTCGATGATCTCAGCTAGTTCCAATATGAGCTTCCCTTCTTCATTGAGTGGTGGAAGGTCTGTGGCTACCGTGATGTTCTGCCCTATAGCCTTCTCCAAGAATGAAACATGGAAAACATTATGAATACGGCTTCCCTCCAGAAGTTCCAATTCATACGCGACTTCACCAACGCGACGAACTACACGATAGGGGCCATAAAATCATGGCTTCAATTTTTTGTTTCTCTTTTCCTTCAATGAAGATTGTTGGTATGGTTGTAGCCGGAGATAGACCAAATCCTCTACTTCGAAACTCTTCTCCATTCTATGTCTGTTAGAGTACATCTTCTGTTGATTTTGTGCCCGCCATAGGTTTTCCTTCAAGCATCTCAGTATGTCATGTCCCTCCTGAAGCCAGTCCCTTGCCCTTGGTGCGCAGCTGTCACCCAGAACTGTGTCGATGAAGGAGAGGGGTTCATACTCGTACAAAGCTTTAAATGGTGCCATTTCGATGGACATGTGGTACGTGGTATTGTAGCAATATTCCCCTAGATGTAACCATTTGACCCATGCTCGTTGTTGTGTTGAGACATAGTTCTGAAGGTAACCTTCAAGCCATTTGTTCACAATCTCTGTTTGTCCATCTGTCTATGGGTGGTAACTAGTACTTGGTGATAATTCTGTCCCTACCATCCGAAACAGTTCTGTCTAGAAGATACTGATGAATTGCCCATCCTGATCACTGACAATGTTTCGGGGTAACCCGTGCAGACGAAAGACTTCTCTAAAAAATAGATCAGCAACTTGTGCGGCTGAAGGTCGGAGGGGATGGTGAAGAAATGTGCATACTTTGTCAATCTGTCAACCACTACGAAAATACAATCCTTTCCGTTCACCTTGGGAAGCCCTATTATGAAATCCATCGATATACTTTCCCGCTTATGTTTTGGAATTGGCAGAGGTTATAGTAACTCGGCAGGTAGAGTATATTCGAACTTGTTCTACTGGCAGACTGTACACTCTCTTACATACTGCAACACATCCCCTTTAAGTCCTTTCCATGAAAACCTCTCCCAAAGACTTCTATAAGTTTTGAGGAAACTCGGGTGTCTTGCCAAGGGTGAGTATTGTACTTCAAGATTTTCTGCTTCAATTTGGATTCTAGCACCAAAAATATCTGATTTTTATAGTAGATGATGTCATCTACCACTCTGTACCGATCATCCTGGGTGTTGCCATCCATTAGCTCACAAGCAAATGTGTTTTTGGAGTATTGAACCAATAGATGTGCCTTCCAATCAACTGAAATCTGGTTTAGTGCGCAGATGGTGGGTTTCTGGGACAAGGCATCTGTAACCACATTGTTCTTCCCTTTCACATATTCAATGTCAAAATCAAAAGCTTGAACCTTGCTTACCCATTTTTGTTGCCTCTCGTTCAAGTCCCATTGCTCCTAGAAAATATTTCAAACTGTTGTGATCTGTACGGACGACAAACTTGGCACCTACTAGATACTACTAGAACTTGGTTAGTGCATGTACGATGGCCAAAATCTCTTTGCCGTAGATGGAATATAGGCAATGTGGCTATGTAAGCTTCCTGCTCTCATAAGCTATGGGGTGTCTATCTTGCATCAGTACCACTCCAATGCCTTCTCCGGACGCGTCGCACTCCAAAATGAACGATCAAGTGAAATCAAGTAACACCAGTATGGGACAAGTGCTCATTGCCTCTTTCAGCTTATCAAAAGTGAGTTGTGCCTTTTCATTCCACTGGAAAGACCCCTTCCTTGTCAGATTCGTTAAGGGTGAGGTGAGTTGAGAGAATCCTTTAACAAACCTCCAGTAATAATTGCACAGTCTGAAAAACCCTCGCAAATCTGTGAGTGATTTTGGGGGAGGCCAATCAAGGATAGCCTGAATCTTCTCTCGATGAACTTGAACTCTGTATCTATTGACAACCTGCCCCAGGTACAATATTTGTCATACCGAATTCACACTTGGATTGCTTGGCGAACAAATACTACTCCTCCATGATCCTTAGGAATTCATCCAGATGCTTCAGGTGCTCCTCCCATGTCCTGCTATAAATAAGATCATCAAAAAATATTAATAAGTACTTGCTCAATTGTTTGTTGAAAATGTGATTCATGCATGATTGAAATGTAGCAGGTGCATTTGTCAATCCGAACAGCATGACCAGAAACTCATGTCCATAGTGACAACGGAAAGAAGTCTTTTCTACATCTTCCTCACTCATGCGGATCTGATGGTGTTCGGAACAGAGATCTATTTTTGAAAAATTGACCGCGCCATGCAATTCATCCAACAACTCATCTATCCTTGGAATGGGATATCTATTCTTCATTGTCTTTTATTCAACGCATGATAGTCCACACACATGCGCATCATCCCATCCTTCTTTTTTACCAATACCATAGATGATGCGAAAGGGCAAGAATTGGGACGGATCCATCCTTTCTCTAGCAATTCCTAAATAGTCATTTCAATGTCATCTTTGAATTTCTTGGGATGGCGGTACAGTGTGGCTATGACTGGCTTGGCTCCTGCTTCCAACTCGATAGTATGTTGAAAACCTTGATGAGGCGATATGCCAGGAGGAATGTCAATGAAAACTTTATCATGTTTATTCAAAATATCTTGGAGTTGATCATCTTATGGAGGTGTCTGTTATCCTTTTATACGTTCTATTGACATAAAACAATGTGTAGCCCACACAACGTCATTATGCCAAAAAATTGCCTCCATCCAATGTGCAGAAACTTCCTTCAGACTTTCATTTGCCATTCCGCAAAGAACAACCTTCTTTCCATCGACAACAAAAGTGAAGTCCATCTGTTTGAAACTGAGTGTATTCATCAAGTGTCTCCATCCATTGTATGCCTAGTAACCTCCATGTCATCAAGGTCCACTATGAAGAAATCCTCAATCACCATGTGATTTTCCATTGTGATACTTAGTTGAGGAACAAGGTGCGTGCAAGGCAGAAGAGTCCCTCCGGCAACCTTGACCTGAAAGTCTGCGTGTGTCTTTGTAGGTAGACCTCTTCACTTCACCAGAGATGAGTAAATGAAGTTTAAAGTGGCTTCGTTGTCAAGCATCACCATAACCCTTTGTCCTTGAAGGGTTTCTCGTTTATGAAAAACTGTGTACCTTGGGCTACCGACTAAGGCAATAGTTCCTCCGCTTCGTACCAAAGCTGCAATTCTCTCTATATGGTTTAAACTGACCATGTTGGTGTCATTGTGAGGTTGGTTGTCTTCGGCCGACATTTCTTCCTATTAATCCTCATCATCAGACACGACCTCAATGTAATGGATCTTCCCTTTTCCGAGGCATCTGTGACCAAGCTCCCAAGGTCCCTTGCAATTGAAACACAGTTTCTTCCTTCGGAGTTCCTATCTGGTAGCTTCATCCAATGACAGCTTCCTAGGCAGAGGTTTGTCCCTCAGAAACACTGGTAGATTGGAATGTGAGTAACTTCGAGAGGATGACACCGATGACGATGCCATACTCCATGCTTTATTGATTGCCTCTGATAGGGTGGCAGGATTGAACCCCTTTACCCAACCTTTCAGAGGTTCTCTTAGTCCGTCCATGAAGAGCACAACCTGTCTTTTTTCGGAAATGTCCATGACCAAAACAAAGAGTTTCTGAAATTCCGCAATAAACTGATCAACCAATCCAGTTTGTTTTAGTTGTGCCAAATCTTTGAAATTGAGTTCTGGATCTTTACCGTCAAATCACTCTATCAATCTCTCTGTGAATTCCGCATAAGTATTTATTTGATCATGCCCTAATGTGATGATGTCATGATGCCACCATTCATGCACAATTCCCTCCAAGTGCAGCGGCGCAAATTTGATTGGTTCTTCTTCTAGCATAGAATTCAGTTGGAAGTAAGTATCAGCCTTCATCACCTACTCTTGTGCAGATATGGAACCAGATCCATCAAATGGAGACAGATTTACTTTACTCAACTTTCTTCTGAGATCATCGTTAAAATATCCTCTGTTTCAGCCTCCCGAATATCTCATTCTCAGATCCGCATAATCTTTGTAAGATATATCTTCCTCAAGATTTGTATTCTTCCAATCTTCTCTCAGTTGTTCTTGCATCTCTTCAAAGGTTGGTTGTTTCCCTCCGTGTTGTGCCTCCATCCGTGGAGGAAAAGTCGGCATGGAAGGTCGAGAGCGTGTTGGATGGGGGTTTGATATACCCGATATTGAGTCTGCGCTATGACCATTTTGTTCTCCGAATATTTTATCGTCCACCAACTTCTTGAGAGTTTCTTCCATGAGTCACTGAGTATCAGTGATTTGTGCCTAATTCCTACCAAGTTCCCTGAGTAGTGCCACGAGTTCGGCAGCTATCGGTTCCGGTTCAGTAGCCATTCGATCGATAGAATGTCCTTCTCTTCCAGCTATAAACTCTCATTCATTGTCCACAAGCTGGCAAGATCGAAGCGTTCTAATACCACTGTAATGTTCCCGTGTCTATGTCCTTGTGATTGCGTTACTAGTTGGGTCCGTACAGATACACTAAGAAGGTGTACGGTTGCTAAATTAAGAGAGATGTACAGTATGCAATGTACAGTGGAGCAGGAGATGCCCGTACGGAAGTTTGGATGTCATACAATGGTGGCTGGGCAAACTAGTTGATGGTTGTACAGTGGAAAATCTGCAGGTTGTACAGTGGGTTGGAGTCACAGCCGTACAATGGCCATATGGTAGAAGGAAGTCAAGGCCGTATGATGGGAAATGGTAGGCCGTAAGGTGGATGGGAGACAGAGTCACACAGCAGATAGAGCACAAGGTCGTACGGTTTGATGGTGGGTGGCTTTGGAGGCCAGAAAGGGTCGTATAGAAAGCAGTTATGCGAATGACAGATAAGGGGATGGTGTGAGGGCGATTGCTTGGATGGGAAAGCCATACGATGGCTTGGCCATACACTAATGAAGGCCGTATGTAATGTGCCTGAAGGGGAATGTCTAGGTCGTACTGTGATGGAGGGAATGAAGGTAATGGAGTATGGGTGAGGGTGGAAAAATAAAGAGAGTTAAAATGCAAATAGCACAGAGATTGAATTACAACATTACACAACAGATAATTGATCAAATTAAACACAGCAACTTCTCCACTTCGCAAAATGATGGTGCTTCGATTTGCCAAATCCGAGCGAAGTATTACAGGCGACGAAATAGGGTGAGGGTTGATTCCCACCAAAACCGAGACAAGCCAAATAGGGAAGGCCTTTCACTTTCAAAATGGCGAACAATTGAGAACTCCAACAGGAATTCGTAGTACATAGAAAATAATCCAAAAACATACCTAAAGACTACCTCTAAGTCGTGCTTAAATACCCGTTAGGGAAAACTTTCCAACGGTGTACAAAGATAGCCAACGGCTATACAAACTATGGAAACAAAATAAGAATGGGTCCAAGATACATAAAATCAATCGGCCCATTACAGTAGTTTGATAAATGATTTATTTTATAACAGGAATATTACATCACGCACAAGCACCTTTGACTATCTTGGGTATGACCTCATGATCTCATTTGCAGTAGTTGCATTCACGAGAGTGTTCGGTATCCCTAAAAGAAATGGAAAGAAATCAATTTGAAGACAAAGAAAATGACTCGAGACGAATTTTTTTTTGATAAAACTGGTATCAAGGACTCCCACACCAACGAAGATGGATTCTATAGTAAGTACCTCCAAGAGCTGCGAGATGAACAAGTCATTTATTGCACTAGGAGAATGGCGTTGTCTTATGGATGTGGTGAAAAGTACGCTTACTAGTGCGAATAGAGTAGCAAACACTGCCCTCACATAGATTCTCCTCGTGAATGGTCTCAAGAATGGTTTAGTATATGATTGGTTACCCTTACAAGCAGAACGAATGTATGAGTTTCTTACCCTTCAATAGAAGACTTTCTATATGTTGCATTATGCTATTGGCATGTTCTTGGATGTTGTTCGAGTGTAGATTCCACCTGGCAAATTGCAAGTGAAGTCAGAGGGTACCTTGGCACCTAGCGAGCCTTTGATATTTTATTGGAGACATTTGGATATTGGCAGCACACTCACTGGATAGAAGTGGAAACACCCAATAGTTTTCGACTCGAAGTTGGAGGGAGACATTAACAGTGGCATAGAGTAGATCAGTGAGAGCTCTGGGGAGTCAAGCCATAGCGAGGTCGTGGAGGTAGATGCGATGGAATCGGCAACCACACTCACACCAGTCTATGGTAGAGTTGGAAATGGAGTTGGCGATGGCTCATCACTCTTTGTTCCATCGCTACTCTTAGAGGCTCACTTGCTCTTCCAATGACTATCACCATAGGCTTGATAACAACGTTGTCCATACTAACATTTGGTTAGGTGAGGACACCAGTGAGCATGAGGACACCAATATCAATGCTAGCATTTGAGCCACTAATAGCGGTGGCAAAGGTAGTGGCAATTGGAGGTATAGAGTCAGGTGGAGCAATTGGTGGCAAGCAGGTGGGTGAATTTTCCGTAGGGGGATGAGACAATAGCAATGGAGGTGGCTACTGAGGCAAAGCGTATGGGTGAAGACATGAATGAGGATGGGGTGGTGGATATGATGGTTAGCGTGGGGACTATGTTGGAGCCAAACATGAATAGTTGCCTTAATCAATTCCAGCTTGTGGCCATTGGACCTATAAGGCCTACGGTATGTTCACCACGAAGACTGTTATCCCCACCCACTGGCATTGTAGATCTGGAAGTTGGATCTTTGTCTATGAGAGAGCTTGAGTTGGAGAGGGTTTCTAGTGTTGTGGATATACAGGCAAGAAGTGTGGATGTAGGAGAGACACCGCTTCCACAGATATCTTTTCAAGAGAAGATTCTGGGAAAGTCTGGTGACCAGGATCTGGACCAGTACGTAGCACATATGGTCATAGGTGCCCAAAGGGTGATGGCTTCAGTATAGCTATGTGCTCATGAAGGGATAGACCAATAGGTGGAGCATCTACTAGCATTTGTTAGAGGAGGTTGTGCAGAGGAGTTTACTAGGTGTTTTGAGTGTCAAGGGTGCCCTACCACTAAGACGCTCAAGATGCTAAAGGATTGGGGTCTACACGAGCCCATGGGAGAGAGTCACACACTGACCTCCTTACGAGGACTTGTGTAGATCTTTCATTGGGGGTATTACCAGTTGAGGTGGACTCAGCATGTGGCCCTAGGGGTTGAAGCCCAACAATTGGCCACAGTCACAACTTGAAAGGAGCTAGCCAAATGGTTGCAAGAGGTAGAGGATGAAATGGGGCAGTGCAGAGATCAACTTGCAAAGAGGGAGGCCAGATTGGCAAAGAGGAAGGCTCAATTTGCCGAGGAGAGAGTCAAGCAAGCATCATTGGAGGCTCATTTCGTCAAGCTATGGAGTTGGCAGATAAGTACAAGGAGATTCTAGAAGCAAAATCTATGGTGAAATCAACTAGGGAGTACCAGATGGTAACTGAGAGTAATCTAAAATACAAGACAATGCAGGTGTATAAGCTGGGAGCACAGTTGGGAGCTTCTACAACACGACTCATTCTTCAGGGACACATCCTTAAACCTTTTTGATGTCTTTCTTGTATATATGGTTATGTCAAAATTTTGTTTTGTGTCATCAGAGAAAATTTTCTTTTTTGGGATAGGCAGTTCGAGTAGTTGGTTGGTTGCAATAGTTCATAGTCACAACCCTTCAACAATTTATATTCTAAGTAATTGTATCGGATCAACATCATGATTGCGAATGAAGAAGTAATGTTATCACTATAAGACTAAATATATGAATGTAAGCAATTCTAAAGATGAATAAAGAAGTTGGCAAGTTCTCTAATACTGTGTTGTGTTGTGTTATATTACTCTCTTTGATATCTATTATTTGTGTGTTAAACTTGTTACCCAAAGCAGTAAACAAAAATAAATAAGGTTAATGCTAGCCTTTTGCTTTGGGCATCCAATGTCTTCATGGTCACTAAGACCACAACATTTGCACGATAATTGTATGTTGTCTTTCTTATTTCAATAGTTTCTTGCAAAGTGTTACCAATCACTACATTGACAGCACTATATGATAGGACATCATTTGGAGTTGTATTGTATTTGATTTCTCCCTCATTAATTTCAATAGCCGACTAAGGATGCATTCTATGGTTCAAATTGAATGAAATCTACCTATGTGAAGAGTACTTGTGTGCTTATATATTCAAATTGTATGGGTACTCCCTTATTGAATGACCCATTACTTGACAAATATCACAAAACATCTTTCTAACACAACTATCTTATGTATGCCTCATAATTTTGCACTTATCAAACTTACTTATAAAAAAAATTATTGGTTCCTTTCTCCACCTTCAATTCTTTCAACATGGCCATCGTATCCTATTGTAGGGATTCAAATGTTTTCGATTCATTATCGTTGCTACCTCTGATGCTCTAGTCATTGTCTATTTTCCTCTTCCCATAGTGGGATACTTTATTTCATTCTCCATGTCCATCATCTGATTACAAGCATCGGCATAAACAGGTATGAATCTTATGCCTATCAAGATTTGGACTCGCCAAGGGAGTCACCATCTTTCTTGATTGGTGCACAACCTATGCCTTGGACCTGGTTGGACTATTTTTCTCTTGACATTCTAGTGCTTCACTTGTACTCATGACCACATACAATTTCTCTACACATCCACTCTCAGCACCCTTTGCTCTTTGTTTACCTTCAGCTTCATTCTTGGACGCTCTTCTCCTTGAAGTTTTGGCTCGGTTCCCCTAGTTATCAGTTCTCTCAAGAGTAGATAGTTTTCATATGCAGTGTATGTTTTTCTCAAATGCTTCAATTAATTCATGTCTAGGGTCTCTTTCTTCTTCTCCATTGTTTGATGTTGTTGGCACAAACAACTGCCCTACTTGGTCAGAAAAGTCTTGGTATGTTTTGGAAGGTAACGTTAAGTGTGGTGATTTCTTCCAACTCTCCCTTTGAGTGTTCTTTAGTGATAGTTTTCCTATCTAGCCGACTATGACATTGCTAGACAATTCAACTTTTACATTATTCTTGGGAAAGGCTTCGACTTCACAATCCTTTGACCGATTTTCCTTGAATGTTTCTCCTAAACTCTTCTCTTCTCTTTGTTCTACATTCATCACCCTATGGCCACTTCTTGCCTTTATTGGGATCCAAGGGCATGAATCACTCAAACCTGACCTGATTTTTTTAAGGCAACGATGCTAAATGTTTACTATTAATCCAATAACTTAAATACATGAATTAATAATAAAGATGGCGATCCATACAATATATAGGTGTCAAAATACATCTCTATTTGCACATGAAATTATTATAAAAGAAGACCATTGATAACCAATCAAGTATTAGAGTTGATCTTACTAAATCACACTACTTTCCTTGATGATACGCAATATATTTAAAGGACCCGACAGTTGCTAAGAGGAAGACAACTGTCAACCAACCAATGCTTATAAATATTCGAGAAAGACAAACAAACAATTAATACATAGTTAAAAATTAGGCTTGCCAAGTTGTTTTCTGAGTTTGAATATTTTAAATTTTTACCTCTGCTTGAAATCATTTGAGCATAAACAATGACATTTATTTAGAAATAACACCAGGTCTATAAGTCAAAAATTCCACGAGTAGGTTAATGTAAAAGCTCTCCAACATGGAATGCTATTAGAAAGTTCTTATACATAAGCACTAAACACAAATGCCGCAAGTAAAGCAGACTTCAAATTTCATGCACAACCTGTTGAACAAAGATAGAAGAAAATGCACGATCCTTGAAGAACCACAAATCTTTGTATCCAATCATCAACATCTGTATCATCTATTGGAGGCTCTCCTGGCAAAGGCATCCATCTCTGTAAACAGATACGACGCACCCAACAAAATAAGCATGATTTCTATTGGTCATTTACTATATAATAATATATAACACATTTCAGAAAAATATCCAGAGGCATATTTGTGAAACGGAAAACATTAGAATTACTACAAAACAAAAGTAGATGAGAATTACCGTTCTAGTGTACAAGTAACTTGCAAGTTGAGCACATCTAAGCAGCTCATCAAGATGCTCCAACCTGAGTTTGATAATATAAGCTCATTTGTTATAATATCTACTATCTGCTTCAATCATTCTAAAGATCATTTCCCTAAAAGAAATTCCAAATACAAGTAGAAGACAACTACAGTATTTTAATTTGGTTAACTTGCCAAAGAAAATGTTCACTTTTTGAAAGCATTCCAATGTAGGTTGGATAGCAAAAATCAATATAAAATATAATTGTTGTTCTACACTTGCAGCATTATGACATTTTGCACACAAAAACCTAGAATAATATCACCTTGAAAATGAAGATATACATATTTCGTAATAATGCACAAGAGGAAAGTTAAAAATATCCTAGACATATACTATAGCATTTGAATTATGATTCTAGAAAGATGTGATAGTAATGAATGTATTCTCCTAGTTTGTATCAGCTCTGCACAACACTAACTGAGCATCAACCGGTTTTCCAGTGCCTTGCCTTTTGCTCTAGATTACCAACGTACAACCTTTGAAATCAAAGAAGTAATCTCATGGGGTTTGCATCAATTTCAACCTTGTGTGAAATGTAACTTCTACAATTGAACGATTTCAGCTTTTTATTATCTCCAGTAATGAAACCAAGGAAATACTCCCACATCCAGATGCAGCCTCTTCCCCAAACACCCAAAAGTACCCAAACATAGATTTCATTTTGCGCAGCTAAATCATATCTCAAAATAGTTTTCCACACAAATAAGTTAAATCATAATTTAAAGAACTAAAAATATATTATCTTACTGGGCTTTTAGATTTGTTTCTCGCTCATCAGCACTAGCAATCTCTCCCCGGAGAGATTCTACCTCCGTTGAAAGTAACTTAATCTGAGTATCAGGACAACATCCAAGTCGTTCATCAAACAAGACAGCAGAATTTTTATATTCGTTCACTAGATCCCAACATGACTAGCGTACTATCTATGACTCGCTAGAAAACCAAATATGTAGTGAAATCAGAAGCCAACCTGATCTTCTTTAGAAACATCAGATGCCCAAGTAAATTTTGGAATGTTCAGCAACTTCCAAAGGCTTCCTGTCCACAATGAACTGTTATACCTGCACAAAGTAACATTTTTATAAAATGTAAAAGTTGTTGGTTGATTGAAGACAATATTTATTTGTTTCAAGAACCTAGCCAAACTCTAATTTAACAGTTCTAAGAACAAACCTTGATGAGTGTGACATCTTTGACGATGCAAATAAGACATTCTCAATGTCATCAGCTGTAGGTGATCTTCCAAGGTGTTCTAAAATGCCCGCAGAGTTTTCAGACCCATCCAATAACCTCTTCCTTGCCTCCTGTTACAACCTCAATAGGTTTGAAAGGAATAAATTTTAGTCATAATCAGTAAGTATAATACTAAATAATCAAAGGAAATCAAATATATGAAAGAATGGCATACTTGACAATAAGATAAGCCATAATGAAATGCTGTTGGTGTTTATAAATATGAATTCATATTTGAAAAGAGATGCCAACATAGGACACATATGATAATGTATATCCATTTGAGGGTAGTGATTGAGTAATTGGTATAAATGATGGTGCATAAATAAGAGGTACATATCTGTCCAATATCTACTTCACTTTACACACTTTTTCCCCATATATTGTAACTATACTTGATAAGACTTGACATAAAAATGTTGTTGCAAATTTTCTTTTCAAGACTCAATCAGAAGAACACAGAGCACTTGTCAACAATGTTTTCCCAAATGAGCACGTATTTTCCATATCTGCAAAAAGCCCTTGGTATGCAAACATCACTAACTGCTTGTTGCAATTAAACTTACAAAATATTTCTGTCCAAAGGAGAAGAAAAAATTGGTAACCAAAGTGGCCCATTCACATAGAGAGGGGATGCATATCTAATAGTGGACCTGATAATCTAATGAGAAGGTGTGTTCAAAAGGATGGGACCTTTGACATCCTCTACGCATGCCATGATGGACCATGTAAAGGCCATTTTGCAACAAAGAGGACAAAAAACAAGGTTTCTTAAGCAGGCTATTATTGGCAAAGATGTTTAGCTTCTTCCGGCCAATCTCCTAGTATTTTTCTCGGTATGTACTCCCATCAAGTGTGAGGAGTTACATTTATCCCATAGTTGTTTAATTGCATCTTAGAGATCCCTTCATATCACTACCCCTTTTCTAGTTTCCATCCCCTAATTGCCTACCCCCTCGCATAGAAGTGGCCCTTAGGGTTTTCCACAATCAATTTCCTGCCACTTTTGTTCCTTGCATAGTTTGCAAACTCTCTGAGTACTCTCTAGGTTGTGAGTGGTCCCTATTTTTTTGGCTAGGCAATTTTTTGCAAGTTAACTCTCGCGATTTCATAGACACAAAAAAACATGGGTAAAAATGTCAATGCAGATGAATAATTAGTTCAAATGTGTTTTGTATTTTCTCTTTCAAGATTTTAATTTTTAATTTGATACATTTTGTAATTGAATTTAACAAAATGAAGTATAGAGATTTTATGTTTTAGTACTTTCAAGTTGTCTAGTTTGCCAAACTTTTGTTGAGTTTTAGCCAAGTTGAAGATTTTGGGCTTGCCAAGTACTCTTTGAGTCCAAGTTTGTGAACTATGGTTCCTTGCACTTCATAATTTCTTTACTAATCTCTCCAGCATCCTGGCAACAGAGCCAATGTGACAATATAAATGGCGTTGTACAGTCTAGAGATTTGTATCCCAAGATTCTCCTGTGTAGTATATTTATACCCTAGAGGGTACGGTAAGAGAAGTTAGCATTTTGTGATAACTAGATTAGGTGATCAGACAATATATACTATTCTAATGACAGAAATAAATATTCATTCATCCATAACACACACATATATAAAACCTTATTAACTCTTATTATTTTATTTTATTATACAATATGGCAAGGCTTAGTCTTTGTGCTGTCATATCTTATCCCACATATATTTCTCTCTAGATCTATGATTTACAACTTCTACATATATGTTTTACATGAAGGGACATGATTCCTAGAGACATCTGGTAACTCCTCCTTGTTCCACAAATCCTTTGCAGAAGCCCGCAGTAAGATGCAGCTTCTGATCCTGGGCCCCTTGATCTGCTAGCAGGTTGCATTGTCATGCTTATTTGTTGTTCACCATATGATAATGTATTGGCAATATGTCTGTAACAAGAATTGCTATAAATCTTTACCTAGTGGTGTGGTGCAAAACAGTCCCAAAGCATTGCTTAAATCTATAAACACAACCTCTGAGGGTGGGTGTATCCAAATTAATCCTAGAATGATCTCCCTTGTTTTCATTGTGTTACAAGTCCAGTTCCTGTACCCAGCTACCATGTTATAGAGAAGGGAATCATTATATTGGTCTATAGATGGATAGTGTCTACTTGGAAAGTTTGCAGTAGTGAAAGTACTTTCCCTGTGTAAAACCATCATAGACATTACCAAACATGATCCAGTAACACCTTTACAGCTTAATAGGGTTGCATTGCATATTAATAGCTGCTTATATACATCAATGACACACGTTCCTTCTATTTGTTAATTATGTCATAAAGAAAGTGTGCAAGAAAAACTTTCAGGAGTCAAAAGCATTGTTACACACCAGTTCTTAGAAAACACTACAGAACCAAAAAACATCATGCATTGACACAACCCAATTTTACATCAACATATCAAATTTTAAATGGTGAAACATTATACCTTCAGTAACAGCCATTCAAAGTCAGTCATACCAAAGCAAGCATGATGGTTTCTCTTGAGAGTAAGAAGGGATTGACCATCCATAGCTTCCTTTTCAAAAATCTGCAGATATTCTACATACAACAAGTATTAAATCAAACATTTTGGGTAAAGATGCACACTAAAAGCCTCCTTAAAGCAAATCATGGTCATTCTCAAAGAAACGTCACCAAGCAAACTAAGGAAAAACAATTAAAGTCAGGTGATTTTTGGTTCAAGTTTTGAAATGCTATTTGTTTCATATGGATTTTGATCAAATATGTAGATACAGCAGTGATGATTCAACTGTTCGATGGACAGAAAAGAAAGAGTAACCATTGTGCTTAGAATTTTTTCTGGATTTGATTGTGTTACTGTTTTTGGCATCAACATTTCGGATCACACTCTGTGATCCATCATCAGGATGAAGAAAGAGAACATGAATGAAAGTAACCATTGTATCAAGTATTAAATCTACATTTTGGATGAAGGCACCGATAGGAATCCTCCATTAAACAAATCTTAGTCATTCTCAAAGTAACTTAACCGAGCAAATTAAGCAATAACAATTAACATCGCTAATTTTTGGTTTGGATTTTGAAATGCTATTTGTTTCAGATGGATTTTTATTAAATACATAGACGTAGTAATGATCAACTGATCAACAAACCCAAAGAAAGTACAACTTCTTAAATCTCATATCTTGAAAGATTAAAAAAACACATGACAAGACCATTAAGATGAGTTTCTAAATCATTTGACATATGCAGACACAAACATGTCCTTTTCTGAGAAATATTAAAGAATAAACAGATGTACAGAATCATAAAAAATGTATTATGTAACATAAATTCTTTCAAAACAATTCTTCAAAAATATGATACATTTTATCATAGCAAATCAAAAGCCATTCATTAATCTATGTAAGAGCTGCTTCTTAAAAAGCTATTAATCAAGTGATCTAAATTAAGTTGGTAGTCTATGGTACCATAAACTAGTTGACGAACTTAATGCATTATTATAAACAATAATTAAACAAAACTCGAACAAAAAGTAATTGACAATTACTAAATTGCTGAACAATGTAGATTCTTACTTCAACCTAAAGCTTTATAGTATGGGCAAACTCTGTATAAGAGATGTAAGCCTTTTACTATTTTATAGCTTTACAATATAAACAAGAAAAACTCATTGAAGATTGTAAATTAGGGTTCTTCGTGAGAACCAGTAACTATGCATGATAGTGAGCTATGATCTCCCTATAAGTTAAAATTGATAATTGGATAAGGGCAAACTTATTAAAAAAATATGAAAGTTTGATGTTGTGATGCCCACCCCTAGGAGATATGTCCCCGTCGAGGTTTTGATCATTTTGATAATGATATTGAGACATTTCCTTATGATGTAATGATGCTACAATAGGCCTTGATTATGATTCGTAGATGGACATTAATTTTTTACTATCAAATGAATGTTGATGATTACATTTTTCAAGGATGATTATTCTAGTAACGTGGATAACTTTATATACATGGTTACATGATTAAGATTACATGATAGTTATGAATAATTGTTATTACATAATTGATATTGGATATGATATGGTGAATAGGTATTGTTGTAGTTGTATTAAACAGAGGAGATGAAAACTCCTTACATAGACTTATGGAAATGATGTTTCTAAAAGAAACAATCATGAATTAAAGACAAAAATAGAAACTATCTAATAAACTAAGGACTAACTAAGATGACCATTAAAGAAACATTATAATATTCTAATGCCCTACCTTAATGGTCATCATCTAACTATTGTCTTTTGGTCACATGTTTTGCAAAACATTTTGTTGTTGCTAAGAACTTTTCTGGATTTGTAAAATGTTAATGACCAAGAAGCCAAAATCCATCTAGAAAAGAATAGAGAAGGGTGCCCCTTCTTCAAAAAGATTTGCAAAAAGAGACAAGAGTTTTCCACTGAGATGAGTCTGTCACTAACCCTCCCAGAATCAGCAAAACATCTAACTAGAGATCATCACAAAACATCCAACCTAATGTTGGATAAATCTTGCCTAGAGATAGAGACAAACACTGAGAATAACTAGCATGATTTTGACGAAAAATCGGCAAACCTTGCAAACTTTGCAGATGAGCATGATGCCCCAAAACTGACTCCAAAAAACCACAATTTTTTGGGAGAAAAACCAGACATGGTTTTTTAGGTTAAAAATCAAGCAAAACTAGACAACAAAATCCGAGACACGAATTATAGAATACAAAGCTTTGTTTTTGAGGAAAAACAGTAAAATTCAGCATATTATTTTTGAGGAAAAAATTATAAACCCACAACGGAATCCCACGCACCTTTGAGAACTTACAGAATCATAAATTTTTGGAGGAAAATTTCTATGAAACCCCATTAGATAATTTTTTAAGGGAGAAAACTATGAAAACCATAAGAAATATTTTATGGGAAAAAACTATTAAAGCCCCATAGAAAAATATCCACATAAGACTTCGCATGGTAAAACAGCATATGCAAGAACATGCAAGCCACAAAAAACACATGCAACAAACATGGAGGTACCCATAAGAAATATTTTATGGGAAAAAACTATTAAAGCCCCATAGAAAAATATCCACATAAGACTTCGCATGGTAAAACAGCATATGCAAGAACATGCAAGCCACAAAAAACACATGCAACAAACATGGCGGTACATGCAACCTTCAAATTGTTGATGTTTGGTAGCTTATGTCGGATAAACCTATATATAATTATATGAGAGAAAAAAAAAATATATATATATATATATATATATATATAACAATGATTAAATTTCTATTATATTAATTATCTAATTAACGAATAGACATGTCTCTTCATGGCTTATTCTTGTTAGCCTACTGGATGGTTCCGGCGGTATTTTGTAGCCGACGGTCCGGCGGTGTTTTTGTAGCCGACGGTCCGGCGGTGTTTCGGTATTTTGTAGCCGACAGTCCGGCGGTGTTTCTGTAGCCGACGGTCCGGCGGTGTTTTGGTATTTTGTAGCCGACGGTCCGACGGTGTTTCTGTAGCCAACGGTCCGGCAGTGTTTTGGTATTTTGTAGCCGACGGTCCGGCGGTGTTTTGGTATTCTGTAGTCAACGGTCCGGCAGTAAATAGTTTGTAACGGATAGAATAATTATGGCCGACGGACTCCTTCGGGAAGGTTCGGCAGTAGTATTTATATCCCGTTTGGGATCATTGTAAGGCATCATTAATCTACTATTGCGAATATAATTCTGCTATTATTGTCTGTATGTGTTGACTTCTTTACCTGTACGATAAACATTTGGCGTCGTTGCCTTATGAATCTGGAAGGTGGGAGGAATGAAGATTAATGCCGAATCAGCTTAACAAGGATCGGAATAAAGCGAAGGGAAAAGATGGAATCCGTACTGCACAAGAGAATTTAATTTTGGCACAGCAAGCCGAACGCCGACGGAGATTCCAGAAGATTATCGACGGAAACCGAAGTGCGGAGGAATTATTGGAGGAGACTCGGCAGCGGGTGGAATTGGTGGAAGAAGCACGGGAGGAGTTCTTGAATTTGTGTTCGCCGAGGGAAGAAAATTCAGAAGGAAGAGCATCAACTCGCACGGCTCGCGGTGCCGACGGAGCACGAGCGTGGAGTGACCTCTTCGTCCAGGATAGACTTCCGCGGGAAACAATTTCGGAGGATCCTCCATCTTCACCAAGGTTCGCAGCTGTCGACACCTCCGGTGTAGGAGTGCAGACCGCCGGTGTGGGAGTGCAAACCTCCGGTGTGGGAGACCAGTCCGCCGGTGTGGGAGTACAGACTGCCGGTGTGGGAGTGCCGACCACTGTAGGAGTGCAAACCTCCAGAGTTATGGCGGGACCCAAAGAAAAATTGCCAAAATTTGAAGGCGATGGTACAGTCGACCCCCTCCGACATTGTAAGACATGTGAGACGATCTGGCGGGCAAATGGAATCACAAATGCCGACGAATGGGCCAGGCAATTTCCGGCAACCCTACGGGGTGTCGCGATTGATTGGTTTTCGGATATGGATCCGCAAAAGCTGGATACATGGGATAACATTAAAAATGAATTCTTGGCGAAATTTAAACTCTTGCGGGATGATAATGAAATTGTAGCGGAAATTTTCAATACCAAGCAAGGGAAGCACGAAACTGTTCTTGGCTACGCCAGAAGATTGAAAGACTTAATAAACAAAATGGAAAGCAAGCCAGCGGACGGATTGCAGAAAAGGTGGTTTGTGGACGGCCTACGCTCGAAACTGCGGAGGAAAATGAAAATTGTGCCACCGTCATCATATGTCGATGCTTACAACAGAGCCCTCGACCTTGAAAGTGCGCAGAAGATAAAGAAGAAGAAAACCAGCTCCTCTGACTCTGATGATGATGAATCCGTGGAGGATGATAGTAGCGACGACGAAGGTAGTAACAAAAAGGTTCGTGCCTTACAGAAGGATATGGTTCGAATGATGAAGGAGTTTAAAAATATGCAAAAAGAGCCAAAAGGTAATGAATTGTGGTGCACGGAATGTAAGACCGACGGTCATACTAAAGGATCGTGTCCGAAGAACCAATTCTGTGACATCTGTCAGATCATGGGCCATTCGACAAAGGAGTGCCCCTTTAACATGAAGACAAGAGGATCTCCGCAGGTGTTTCTCACACAGGAGGCTTCCCCGTCGGGTAGTAGCGGAAACACGAATACCGCCGGTGCTACATCTGGAGGATACAAGAATAATAACAAAGGGCAAAATAATAACAATAATAATGGAAGCCGAAGTCGAACTCAGTATGATGCAAACGGACGGCCGATCGTTCAATGCCGAGCATGTAATTTGTGGGGTCATTTTGCGCGGGATTGTACAGCGGCAAACACACCGAAATTATTATGCAGATGGTGCAGACCCGGCGATCACGAAGATTCCAAGTGTCCAAAGGCTGGAGTAAACTTGATCACTGTTGGCACGGATGTAGAGGAGGTTCTGGCAATTACACGGAGGCAAGCGGAGGAAAAGAGAAAAGTGGGGGAAGCACAGGCGGACATTGCAAAGGCATCGTCGGCGGGGACATCTCAGTTGAAGGATATCACCGGCACCTTGGCAAGGAACTTTGCAGAACAAAACATTGTACGACAGATCTTACAAACGGAGATACCGGTCAAGATAAGTGACCACCTTCTCACAATGCCCTAGTTACGGACGGCCATTTTGAATCATACACAGTTTCCGAAAGCAACGGAGGACATAGGAAGGGACAGTAGGGAAGCGACGGCAACAGACCCAATGCTGCTGGCACTCACCTCCAGACAGCATCCAGCGGTCGCCGAAATGGGGATTTTGGGAAATGTTTTGACAGAGACAATTGTTGACGGAGGGTCCGGCGTGAATGTCTTGCCTGAGGATACTTGGAAGAAGTTGGGAAAGCCGACGCTGTGGCCACCTACATTCCAGTTACTCACGGCGGACCAGCACGGGATCAAACCGTTGAGAACCTTAAGGGCACAAACGGTAACTATTGGTACGCAACCATTTTTATTGGATTTTGTGGTTATTCCATTGAAAAGAAAAGGATATGATGCTATTTTGGGACGAGATTGGTTGGTGCAAGCAAAAGTAAAACATGATTGGAAACGCAATACCCTATCAATGGAGCGCGGAGGCAAAAGATTCATAATTGACCTACACACGCAAATGGTTGACGAGGAGGCAGCATTGTCAGATTCTGATAGTGAAGGCGAGAGTGATGATGAAGGAAAGAGGAGAATGGAACCGGATGAAGAAGGAGTATTGAGATTTGACGGAGGATCGAATGACGATGACCTGAACTTGGTGAATGGCCTTTACCACTGGTAGATAGAAGACTACGAACTCTTTCCGAGCTGCAATATGTTAACGGTCGACGAAGATGAGAAAAAGGAGGAAAACGAATGTCCGCAGGAATGCAGGGAAGCGGAAGAAGGAAAAGCTGCCAAGGCTGAAGCTGAGGGGAAGAACATATAGTCTGAACACAGAAAAACGAAAAATCCCACTGTCCAGTACATGGTGAATGGACCGCGCGGAAAGAAAAGGTTACACCGCAGCATAAAATTAGTGGAAGGGCACCAACAACAAGGAAATAATACAGTTGCGCGACGACTGTAGGCACAGTGGGCGACGGGGTTGGCACAGAACAAATGTAAGGCGTACGACAGTCAAAATGAAATCAAAGTGAAAATGTTTAGGGGCAGATGGTTTGGACCATATCAGATTCGAAAGGTCGGCAACAATGGAGCGATCAGATTATCAACTTTGGACGGGCAAAAGGTACCTCCGGCAGTCAACAGATCCAAATTCAAAAACTATGGTGCCAGGAAGACTCCGTCGCTGTCACAGGATGGCCACCCGACTCCGTTGTCGTTGCAGAATGGCGACGCCTGGAGGCAAAATGGAGGTACCTCTGTTATTTGATTTCTTTTAGGAATAAATTTGAAAAAAAAAAAAAAAAAAAGCTGCGGAAAGGCCTCGCGGGCAAGTCAGACCCCGCGGGCAGCACCTGCCGAAAGCCCCGCGGGCAAGTCAGACCCCGCGAGCAGCACCTGTCGGAGGCCCCACGGGCAACACCTGCAGGAGGCCCCGCAGGCAACACCTACCGGAGGTCCCGCGGGCAAGTCTACCCGCGGACAACACCAAACGGAGGCCCCGCGGGCAACAGCTTTCGCGAAGAAAATAAAGCCCCGCGGGCGACGGAGAAGAAATAAAGCTCCGTGGGCGTTTGGGAAGACGGAAAAGCTTCCGCTGAAGAAACGCCTGAAGCAAATGTTGTCTCAGGGGACGCAATCATTGTCAAATTTGTAGGGTTCAGCTTTGGAAATTTTTAAGCAAATGCAGCAAGCAAGCGATCTCCAAGCCAACGGTAAATTCAGAGCCATGAAACAGGGTATGGAAATTCTTTGACGCACAGTTGGAAATTGGTTTTTGTCAAGCTCTAGTTTCACACAGGCAGATAAGGGCGTCTCAATTGAGGGGGTTGTCTCGTTTAGTTCTTCTTACAAAAGTGCACAGAAGTTTATGAGTGGGTAGTGGCGATCAGCGAAAATTTGATCACGAAGGAAGAGAGAGGAATTGAAACTAATGATCCGTGGGGAGAATAGGAAGGCCGCGGGCGATGCCAGGAAGGTCGCGGGTGAGGACAGAAAGGCCGTGGAGTAGGACACGGGCGCTAGTCGGAGGTTCAGTACCTATAATAAAAAAAAAAAAAAAAAAAAAACGTCGACAGAATCAAGTTGTTCAGAATGAGTGACAGATGATGCCAAAGGGAAGGGGATGCATCCGTGGTTGCCAGAAAGAGTGCAGAATCGGCAGATAATGACAGAAATGGGGTGATCCGTGCATTTCTGTGTGGGTTGCGAAGTGTTAATCTGGTCTTGGCGGACCCGGGGCGCTGCCCCTCGACCCCGCCGAGGGCGTTGCCCCCTAGACCCCCAGTCGTGGCGGATATTAGTCGTGGGAGTCTGACCAGTTGAGAAGAGTTGAAGTTGCTGCAGGCATGGACTTTCTGTGTACCAGAGGCAGTGGGAGCAAGTGTTGGCTGTGAGGCTGTCTTGGTGGATGCGTAGAGAGCTCGGGAGGAGCTGATCATCCAGTTGGAGGTAGTATAGCAACACTTGGCTCAGGGTACTGAGGAATTGAATGCTGCAGGCATGGACTTTCTGTGTACCAGAGGCAGTGAGAGCAAGTGTTGGCTGTGAGGCTGTCTTGGTGGATGCGTAGAGAGCTCGGGAGGAGCTGATCATCCAGTTGGAGGTAGTGCAGCAACACTTGGCTCAGGGTACTGAGGAATTGAAAACAGAGAAAGCAGCACAGGTGGCTATCAAGGTCAGCTTGAGGAGACAGTATTGTGTTAGCAAAGGCTACAGATGTAACGGGATGAATGTGGAAGTGATGTGGCAGAAGTAGATTTCTCTTGTTGTAGTCTCTTTGTTAATGTATTTTTCTTGTTAATTTGTCTCAAATATTTTATCAGTCGTCAGGAGACGACTTTTCTTTTTGGGGGGGATGGTGTTAGCCTACTGGATGGTTCTGGCGGTATTTTGTAGCCGACGGTCCGACAGTGTTTCTGTAGCCGACGGTCCGGCGATGTTTTGGAATTTTGTAGCCGACGGTCCGGCAGTGTTTCTGTAGCCGACGGTCCGGCAGTGTTTTGGTATTTTGTAGCCGACGGTCTGGCGGTGTTTCTGTAGCTGACGGTCCAGCGGTGTTTTGGTATTTTGTAGCCGACGGTTTGGCGGTGTTTCTGTAGCCGACGGTCCGGCGGTGTTTTGGTATTTTGTAGCCGACGGTCCGGCGGTGTTTCTGTAGCCGACGGTCCGGCAGTGTTTTAGTATTTTGTAGCCAACGGTCCGGCGGTGTTTTGGTATTCTGTAGCCGACGGTCCGGCGGTAAATAGTTTGTAACGGATAGAATAATTATGGCCGACGGACTCCTTCGGGAAGGTTCGGCAGTAGTATTTATATCCCGTCTGGGATCATTGTATGGCATCATTAATCTACTATTGCAAATATAATTCTGCTATTATTGTCTGTATGTGTTGACTTCTTTACCTGTACGGTAAACAATTCTCAATTTAAATAAGAGGTCGCTGCCCTTTGAAAAACACATACCAAAGTATAATCCAGTGCTTAGTACATCTGCAATGATTCTCAGAAAAATAACATGGTATCAGAGCCTAATTGCAAATGTCAAACGTGTAGAGGACTGGAAGGAAAAGTGTTTTATGGAATGGATATGCTAAATAAATTTTTGGAAGTTTTGTGTCAAATGCAAGTGGAAAGCATGGAGCCTGACTCTGTTATAATGACGAGTCTTCTTCTTGCATGTATGATGTTGTCACCTGTAGTTCTTGGAATAGAAATTCATGGATTCGTTGTTAGAAGAGAATTAGAAATTTAGATCCGCTAGAGTAAGTAATTTTTAGGGATTTTCCGAAAAGCGACTTGCAATGAGCAGGTTGGACTGTGGAGAATTTGGAATCCTGCAAAAACACAACATTATTTCACTGCGACATTAGAAGCCTCGTGACGTGGAGATTGGACCCTCAAAAATAGTGTCCTCCAAGGAGACAACAACAGGGAAATTTCAAAATAGAATCATTACTCATTCTAGAAATATATAGACAACAACAGCGATATTTCCATGAAGAGTCTCAACATGGTTTAGGAACTACAAAGTCCCACTATGAAGCTACAATTGTATTGAGTTCAGAAAATGTGCTTTCACGGATTTGTCGTTGGAATATGGGAGAATATGTGAACACTGTGGACAAATTATGTAGCCCAATTTCTACGATTACCTTCGTGCCCGCGGGACCAAATGGAAAGAATTCTACTTTCTAAGAATCTTTATTGACCGAAATAGGGAGGTACTGAACATGCATATATAAGATGAGGAAGTAAAGATCCCTGTTTGTGCCAAATGAAATTCATGAGATGCATGCTCTAAACATGAATGCAGATTAGACACTAAAATTGTGTGCAAAATGCCTCAAAATGCCATCACATATAAAGAATGCAAGTAATGCTTTCATGAAAAGATTTTAGAAATGTTCGATCAGGTGCAATAAATCGGTGTTGCAAACAATGGCATTTGGGGTGCAATGTAATACTTTCTCATGAGATTAAGTTTTATTATAAGTCAACATTCTCCAAACTTATGTAAGATAAGAACCCGCAAATGGAGTATGGGTGTCTATTAAACTATAAAAGTTGTGCCAAAGTATTATAGTTGGAGGTGATGGAAATCCGCAAAGGAAGGGTCCCTTTAGGCACAAGGCAATACACAAATGATGATTAGGCATGTATACCGACAAAATTGCACATCGCTATTATGCAATTAGACACCGATTGATGGAGGAAAATTTTCTTGTCTCACACTATTTTGGATCAGCTATTAATCTACATGAGCAGATCTTCCATTACAGGGAGCGGCAACAAAGAGAGTTAAAAAGAGAAAACTATTTAGAATAGGTAAGAACTTAGTAATTCGACCCTCTAAAATACATGCAACAGAAGATAGGTTGAATAATTACTATTACTATGTCAGCGAATAAGAGCCAGGTTATCAGGCAAAGACATGTAATCGGCCATTAGAAAAGTGATCGAAAAAGAGTTGAACACTTGCCTTATTATGGTAGTCATCGAGCAAGCACAATAAGGCAAGCAAGAATAAGGATAATGATACTTGTGAAAACGAAAAACCATTCCATGGCAAAGGGAAGATCGGTGGTCTTAGGAAAAACGTAGTAGAGATGCCAGCGACAGCACAATTGGTGACCACAAGAGTTTCTAATACCTCACGTGGAAGAGAAAATTAAATATGATAGAATTAATTTGGGATATGGAGAACACATTGGACTTCATGAGTCAAATCATGTACTATGTGATGGCAAAAAAAGAAAGAAATACCCCCTGGTCATTGCATACATATCAAAAGATGTGACTTATGTAAGGAAAGATTGTTTTATAAATTAAATAGACACAGACTTCATAGTTATAACATGGAATGAGGAACAAGGAATCCCAATAAGGTAAAGGAATTTGATGAGACGTGGGCCTCATTAAGGTAATGTGGTTAGGTATATTTTTTATTGTTATGAAATGTTATTAATAAATGTTATATTGTTTATATATAGAGGGATGAAGTTGTACACATGTATAATATTAGAAAATATCTACTAGATCATGTGTATATAGATGATTATTTAAATGCTCTTATAATATTATAATATTATTGAGAATAATTATTAAAGGCAAATTTTATTATAAGAGCTATTTGCCTTGATCTTTTCTTGTGAGTATGTTTTTGTAGAAAGGAGATTGAGATTCAGCGGGAGTGTGACACTTTGCTATAGGCATGTTTGGATAAGAAGCTCTTAAGATTGATGTTTGAAGGGAGTCTGACACATTCATATGAAGGAGCGGATAGAGGATATGTTTTAGTTGATCCTTGAAGATCTTGATCATATCAAACTCCGAGGGTGTTTTGACTTCATGTAAGCATTTGGTATCATTTGTATGACTGCATGATTTAATGGGCCTACCCCATGAGGAAGTG
The DNA here is from genome assembly GCA_028749045.1 of Cupressus sempervirens. Classification (NCBI taxonomy): domain Eukaryota; kingdom Viridiplantae; phylum Streptophyta; class Pinopsida; order Cupressales; family Cupressaceae; genus Cupressus; species Cupressus sempervirens. The sequence goes on along the minus strand of CM053785.1, from coordinate 997,967,631 downwards.
ACGACTTCCAAACGATCATCACTTGTATTTGCAGAAATTATTAAAAGATGACAATCTTACAATAACTTAATTTTCTATTACAATGGATATCTTACAATGTCTATGCAGGTCATGATAGATTATACTTTGCATGGTAGATGTTTATATGGTAAGCATTATGAGAATGTGTGTGCACATACCTTATAAACATTTCTTTGAGTACATGGTGAATGTAATGCAAATTGATGTTCTGGAGGCCATTACACTCAGTACTTGGTGAGTATCATGCAAGTTGATATTCAAGAGACCATTACTCACAGTACTTGATGAATATCTTGCATCTTGACATTCTGGAGGCCATTACTCAAAGAGTATTTGGTGAATATCATATGTTGATATTCTGTAGACCAATACTAAAATGTGATTTCAAGATGGTGAATATCATATGTTGATATTTTGCAGACCATTACCTTATTGAGTACATGGTGAATACCGAGTGTTGATACTCTAGAGACCATTACTCAAGAGTATTAGGTGAATATCGTATGTTGATATTCTGAAGGCCAATACTCATGATATCAAATGTGATAACAAAATGGTGAATACCTTCTGACCAAAGATATCTTTAAAATTTGTCATTCCTAATATTATCAATGGTGTAATATGTCTTGTGTTTATCCTCCCTAGCTAAGAGGGAGTGTTGATGTTTAGTAGCTTCTGTCGGATAAACCTATTATAATTATATATGAATATAATTTATATATATAAGTTTATTATTATATGATAGAAATTTATATATATATATATAACAAAAATTGTATTATATTAATTATCTCATTAATGAATAGACATGTCTCTTCATGACTTATTTTCAATTTAAATAAGAGGTCGTTGTCATTCGGAAAATACATACCAAAATATAATGGCAATGTTTAGTACATCTACAGCGATCCTCAGATAAATAACAAGAACATCAGAGATTTTTGCCCAAACCAAGAAATCATACAATCAAAACCCTCAACTAGGCTTGCAATTTTTAGCAAAAATCTTCAAAACCAAACCACAAATTTCATAAAAACAACCTCTAACAATTTTTATTTCAAAAAAACCAAAAAAAATATTTTTGGAAAAAAAAATCCAAATCAAAAGAGGCTCAAATTTTTCTTAAAAATTTCACCAAATTTTATGAAAGCCCATCGACCCGCTCTGATACTATATTATGGTAAATCATGTTGTTGATGTATTAAACAAAGGAATGAAAACTACTTATATAGATTTACAAAAACAATGTTTATTAAAGATACAATCCTGAACTAAAGATGGAAATAGAAACTACCTAATAAACTAAAGACTAAGATGGCCATTAAAGAAGTATTATAATATTATAATAAGATAGAGATTGTATTATGGATGGAATTGTATGATTGAGATGGTTAGATAGTGATATATGATTTAGTGTTGTATCATTCTTTTTGCTTCAGCTATATTTATTATCTTGTTGGACTAATACATACTCTGTGTGCAGGTGACCCATGACCAATGGGAAGAGAAGATGATATGGTGACCTAGTGTGTTAGCCAGTGACACCAACCTAGCCTGATATGTTGTTGATGTATTAAACAAAGGAAATGAAAACTCCTTGTATAGATTTACAAAGACAATGTTTATAAAAGACAAAATCATGAACTAAAGACAGAAATAGAAACTACCTAATAAACTAAAGACTGAGATGACCATTAAAGAAATATTATAATATTCTAATACGATAGAAATTGTATTATGGATGGAATTGTATGATCAAGATGGTTAGATAGTGATATATTTATTATCTTGTTGGACTAATACATACTCTAAGTGCGCAGGTGACCCATGACCAACGAGAAGGGGAGATGATATAGTGACCTAGTGTGTTAGCTAGTGACATCGACCTCGCCTAATGGAGGACCAAGATCTTGTATTGATGTCAATGTGGCATTCAATGATGTTCATATTTGCTATTTGAGTGTGACTTCTTGTTCACGCTATCTATTTTGTAAAGTACCTTAATGTACGTGCAAGTCATAATATGAGTGGAATGTGTCCATGTGTTTATTGTTGTATACGATTATATGTTGGCATGAGATTAATGTTGTTATACTTTTAATTTGCATGTAATGAGACATTTTCATCCTAAACATGTGCCCCTAACCTCTCAAGTCCTAGGGCTAGGGGTTAGGAACATTTTAAGATTATAAAAATGAGTGAATCAAGAGGTGGACATCTTTTTATGGGGCATTTTGGTGACAAGTTGAACTAAATGGATAAGGTGATGTGAGAAGAGGAAAGGTGATCGGAGACAAATGGAGGTAAGTTGAGAGATGGTAAGATTGGTGTGAAGTAGTGGGTTTGCTCATACATGTGGGAGCAAGTGGTAGAATTTAAGGACAAATTACTAAGTTTGAGAATGAGGACAGAAAGCATTCTAGGAAGGCTTGAGAATTTAGGAGAAAGGTGTTTTCCATGGAACTGTCTACGGTAACCACTTCTAGTATCTTGTACTTGTTGTTTACTATAAGATATATTTTTATTCTTAGCAAAGAAAAGTTCATCCATTAATCTACATTAAAACTACTCTCTAAAGATCTATTAATCAAACAAATCTTATTTTTGATAATTATGATGTGTCGAATCATTATGTGTGTGTACACACACACGCATGTATATATAGACATACACACACACACATGTATGTATGTATGTATCAATAAATATTGTTCAGGGTGTTGTTCTAAAAGACATAATAACCTTTGAAGCCTTTATAATTAGAAATTCTGCATTCATATTAACTTCTGTATGATGACATAGAATGAGATTGTATACAAGTTGATTAGATGCACGAACAAGAAGCTAAGAACATTCCTTTCACAAGAAGTAACAACGTACCAACATAACCCAAAATATTTAAACAATAAAAAAAAATTAATGGACCATGGCTCAAACTTATTGGGTTTAGAGTGTTCGCATACATGAAAGGAAGAAATAGAAGTTGCAGTCTGGTGCTTATAATGTATATCAAATAAGTTTCCTATAAGAGGTAATTTGGCCATGGCCCAAGGCAACCATGCCATGGTGCTACCACTCTCAAAGAACACAAATATATTATAGAGTATGCGAACTGAGCATGAGTTATTTTCAACAATATATTATAGAGTATGCCTTCCCAAGCATGAGTTATCTTCAGAGGTTAGCCTATAATCAATGGTCCCTGTAGGTTGATTTGGTGATTGGGGAACCAATTTGAAGGTGTTCTATGGCTCCTTAGCTAATCTTTAGGAGCTCATTTTAGTATTATTCAGCTCAGACTCATTTCATTTGTGGTGTGCCTTCCGGAGATCATTCAAGGCACTTAGATTTACACTTACTATTTTTAGTAAGTAAGTTGGATGTTTTGCTCATACTTACTATTTAGAATAAGTCAATGGGGTGATCAATTGGCATCATATTTATATTTGGAAAATGGATGGATTATTCCTAAGAGTTGATATTAGCAATTATCAAGAGTTTAATGATTTAAGTTATTAAAGTTCAAATGAGTTTAACTTCAATAAAAATTATATTAAATGACTTAATGATATGGCAATGTAAAAGAGGTTAACGTGTATTTAAGTCGTTTTCATAAAGTAACTTTATTCTGGCACCTAGGGAGTTAAAAATTTTAACTAATTCAATAAAGTTTTTATGGAGATATATGCCAACATTGGGAGATATAAGGTAAATATACAATTAATTTATAAGGTGGAATTAAGTTAAATTATATAAGGAGTCACTTTATTGTTACTCCCAATTGCAAGTTAATATGAATATTAGAAGGGAAATTTCTAATAAAGAGTTTTCAGAAACTTTATGAGAGGATTATACAAGGAGATTTGAGGAAGTCATTTATTTATTTGTTGTTTATTTTTATTTTAATGGGTAATGGACTGAAGCCGAGATTAATTATTACTTTTTAAGATTAATTGTTTTTTTTTATTGAGATTAATTATTATTATATGTTAAGCTTCAGTACAATCAAACCTAAGACCTCTCAGATAAGAGGCTCGCAACTCACCATTTTGCTGTAGGCTATTGCCTAGCTTTGAGAAAATCATTTGATATACTTGGTTTTGTTTAATTTCTCTCTACAAAACTTGAGAGCATTGCCTTACATTTCTAGGAAATCTGAGGATGGAAACCCTTCAATTTTCTCGGTTGTATGGACAAACACCCTTTCAACCTATTGAGTGGATCCATTCCAGAATTCATATTGAGCTTATTGCAGGTCGGAGGCAAAACATTTCAGTTTGGGACAGCTTTGGACATATTTTGTCATCAAGGTTGCAGGCAAGCATGTGAGCGTTTTTGGTACAAGTTTTAAGGGTTTTCATGGTGAAAATCTAATTATAAAAGTGACTGAAATTTATATCAGAGGTCTGCAATTTTATTACAGTCGAAGGTTAATGGTTGTTTTGTCACTTTTTGAGAGCTACAAGTTCATTGGTTCACCCCTTCCCCTAGCAACCTCATTCTAGGATTTAGCCGTTTGGATTTGTGGAGTTTTGATCAACATTAAAGAAGGGCTTATTCCAGCTTTACATCAGTCATTAATCCATCATTATTGGAGCAGCCGGAAAGTGGGTTATTCATCGCAAGGACTTGAGCAATAATGGTTGGAGTTCGGATGAATTGAAAATTTAGTTCATTGGATGCAAAGGTCTGAAAATATACATATCAGACCACCATTTTGTGAACAGACTTCAATATTTTAACGTAATTACCACCTTGCTCTGATCTAGGTATGCTCTAAGTGTTTTATTATTTAATCTGGGTTATATGTATTGTTGTTATTTTATTAATAGGTCATTACCAGCAATATGTGCTTGTTAATTTGTTATCTTTTGATCTACATTGCATGGCAATATCATAAATGAAAATATAACAACAATAACCCAATCCAAACTCCATAACCCAAACTCGAAAACAAAACCTAGATATTTGCATGCAAAGTGTTTAACAAAATTTTAAATCTACCTAACTGAAAAATTCAGGGTAGAATAAGCAGGGATTCTTACAGTACTATTGGTCTTTCACAGAATTATCATTTTTTCAAGTAGCAAACTTATCAGGTATTGGTGTTTGCCCATATTTTTGAGCAGTCCTAGGATGAAAATTTCTTTGAATATTTTGCCTCCAATAAAGCAATAACCTTAAACTGCTTCAATATCATCAGAAACTTTGGTTGTGTCACTCATTTTAGTACTCCAGACTGGTTTCAAACTTCCAACAGCATGAAGATTCAAAGTATGTCCTTTGTGTCATATCTAGTTGTTTGTAGCAAGATTAACTCCTAAACCTTTCCAATATTTATCTTCAAGAATTTGACACATAGATACATATATATAGAGTTGTTCCAATTTTTATTCATCAACTGATTTTTTACTTTTTACCACAGTGTGAGGTTGTCTATTGAAACTGCTGTGGTACATTACTAAGGAACTAAATCAGCTGACCATAGTGACCTCAATTTCACTACTGGATTGAATTCTGTCCTTTCCCCCTTAAAAATAAAAGGCTAAATCGGCACTCAGTGCTCTGGCTAGTCCAGGCCATTCTCCATACTGTGTGCCAGAGAGAACAACTGGGGCTTAGAAAGTCATAACTGGTGAAGATTTCTGGATTTTTAATTTTAAGACAGATCTTGTAACTGTTTGGATTTCCCTTGGACTTCTTTGGCTGCCACTCTTACTCCTCAAGCTGTCTCCCAAGACTGCTCAGGCTCATAATGGAAAATTTGGTCTAATAGGGCTTATATCAACTTCCACCCTCGCACTAACAAGGTGGAAAAAACGGAGGATGACAAGTGACCATATTATTAGTCTCATTAGTCAACACAGGTAGAGCTATATTTTCAATCCAATCAAATTCATCCTCAATTCCTGATACTGCCAGTAGACAATCAAACTATTCAACAGTGCATTGCACGCATTTGCAATCAGTCTGCTTATGCTTGCAGCAGCTCCAGACAAAACAACAGGGTAAAAGAAGCCCTCTGAATTTTTCTTGCTGTCTGCTCTGTTGGATTTAGAAATTTTCATATTGTCTGTTACTATTTTTGGTTAATGGAACTGTGCAGTGGTTGGTGCAGTGCTCTCTCAGGGTTGTTTATGGCATCTGTGGTATTTTGGTATTTTTCACAGTTCTTTTATGAAACTGTTGGAGATCTGGATATTTGTTTGCTTCAGTTATGTTAGGTGAGATTGTCAGTTAGGTATGGTCTCAGGAGAGCTTGAAGGGTCTTATCTCTCTCTCTCTCTCTCTCTCTCTCACCCATGTGTACCAAAAATTGAAGAAAAACAACTTCCTATGAAAATCCTTTAAAATAAGTAGTCATACAAGCTTCAATTCCAAGGAAAGGTGTAAGCTTTTCATCCTCAGCTTACCTTTTTATTGTGCCTAAATGTGCTTGTTCATTCAGAGTCGAATATAGGAATGCTCAAATCTACAATAATTGACAGCAAGTATTGTCCATGAATATTAAAGGTCTAGATGATGAGCAATCACAATGAAATACTAGATGGCAGAAATCTTTGAAGATGAATAACTAAAGCATGGTTTCTATAGATAGTTCCAATACAAAATGTTACATGTTCTTTTATTATTTCAGAAAACAACAGAAATGTATAAAGCTAACTTCAACTGAGTGAAAACCATTTCTGTACTTTCTGTCAAACAACAATCCAAAAAAAGATGGTTAATTAATTGGGCCATCAGAATAGAAAAAGCTATATGCATAACTCACCCTCCATTCGGTTTCTTTCAAAAGGAACCCTTTTTTGAAACCACATTCTGACTTGTTCAGGAGACCAGTGTCGCACAATGTTCATGTGTTCCAACTCTGAATTATGAGCATCAGTCCTTTCATTATCTGTGTCAGAGTTCTGTGATGTATTATCAACTACAAGACTTGAGTATCCACTTTGAGAAGAATCTGAGGTATTGACCTTGCTGCAGATAAGAGATAAAAACAAATTAAGTTAAAATTTATCACCTTTCATTACAAAACAATAAAATACAAATGAAATTATTCAACGCATGATAAAAGTTATACGAAAATTTGAAATTGCTTTCCTTGTGTCTATGAGGTAAAATTTTGACTGCTGTTTACAATACCAGAATTGTCTTGGGACTTATGAATGTGGGATTAAAATGCCCTTTTGTAGACTGCCTTTAATGGCAGATAAAATCTTGGCATTACAAACCCATAGACGAGTATCTTTTTTAGATAAAAACCACTTGCAAGGGAAATAAATGGAGTTATCACAAAATCGTAAGGCCGTCGCATGCTTTGAGGTTTCTCCATCATCTAGGAAACTGCAAACTTATGTAGCCATTAAAAGGTGGAAAGTACCTTCAGAGGGCTTGAAGATCAAGAGATGTGTGTCAAGCAAACAATTTTTTCTATGAGCTGTGTTGTCCTTGAATTTCAACAGCCTTAAATTTCTGTCATGTCAACTTTTTTTTCAGTCAAATTGATTTGTGTCCAAAATTTTGAATGCATTGAATCCTTGTGTCAAAGTCCAATGTACAAGGCTTGGTTTAGAAGTAATTTGAGGTTTTCCTATCATCCACAGATATAGAGAATCTGGGTAATTATTTTTCCATTTCCTTTGCTACAGGTGAAGATGAACAAAAGAACCCACGGCTGGAATTCATTTCTCACAGTTATTCAGATAAGCAGTGTAAATATCAAGTTCATTTATAAAATTGTTCCAGAAAATGACCAAATGAATTCACAATTAATCTAGAATCACCACTTTCCTTCAATGTAACATGTGAATCATTTCTTCTAGAGGGAGATAGGCCACCTGGTTGCATGTGTTCAAATGTATGTCCAATGAAGAAGTGAAATGTTAATAATCCAACTTCTTTACCACCTCAACCAAGTCTTCCTCAAGCACCCAACTCTTCAGTTAAGCAACCAAGTGAATACAATCTTAGTGACCAACTTTGAGCTACTCCGCTAAGATCTCACTACGGGATTTGCTTCAAACGGCTCCAGTTTACCAAAGGATGATTCAAGAAGCTCTTCAAAAGATCTTGCTACCTTCTTCTACTAGGCCTCTAGACGTGAATGCATGGATAGATCATAGTCAAGCGGATTCCTTGAATATCCCATTCTATCCACATAAAATGCCACCTCTAGAAATAAGGAATATAGCAGACCCACGAATGATAATTGTGTATGTTCATGGTATCGGCTTTAGGCAGACTCTTGTTGACATTGGTTCACCTCTAAATGTTTATAGGTTGGACCTGTCGATGTGAGTTTTGTTCCGCTACAACATGAAAAATCAAATACTTAAGTTCCAAGGAGAAACACCGAACACCCAATCCTCTCTCTCATGCTAAGCTTGCAAAGTAAGGTCATTAAATGACTTCAAGGTTCCTTCTTAATCCTAGACTTCACTCAGTTTATGATGTGATATGCTGGTTATCACAAAGGGACTTGTGCTATTCATTTAATGTATATCAACTCTTTCTCTTATAGATTTGGCTTTACAACGTGCAATGTAAATATAGTTTTGGTCTTCAAACCTTTTCACTTCAACTCAAACTTAAACTGGCTAACTTCTACTCATGGATGGCTTGGACTCTACTAAATGTAATCTTGCCAGCGATTCACCACCTAGGGCAAGCTTCTAAGGAAAACTCAAATGGTTTTTAAAGCAATCTCCTCTCCAATCCAATCAAATGGATGCAAACTAAATATTCAACATCAATTGAGGTTAAGTGCATTCAATCATCAGCTTACCACGCAAGGCACTTCTAATATCAGCAAGAGGCTAGTGGCCCAAATTTGTTCAAGTCAAGCATATAAAATCCACAACAAATTCCACTCAATTAAACTACTCCAACATGAAAAGAAATATACCCCAAGCAAAAGATTGAGGAAACCGTGCAACATTTCAAAGCAATATTAAGTAATGCACCATGAAAAACCAACAATGAATTATCAATTACTTTGACAAGAATCATAGCAACAACTTCATCAATTCTCTCGCTTAGCTATTATATTCTAGTCTCCTACACTACTAGCTCTCTCCTACTCTAATCTCTTTAGCTCATCTGTAGAATGGTTACAATACACTCAATATGAATTCAATGTTATCAATATCAACATAAGGAACCATTACAAAGAATAAGCATACCGAATGATTGCGAGGAAAAACAGTATTCTTTGTTGATTAACCCAAAAATCACCAATACATCATTCATGTCCCAATGTTCTTAAATAGAAGGCGGTTGGTTAGGGAGACCAACCGACGCATCCCCTTGTTACCTAACTACCCAAACCCAAAACTATCTTTAATCACATTATTGCTTTGTTATGCCCTACATTACCCCCAAAAAAAGAAGTCGTCTTTCAAATGACTTAAACACAATAACCTAAAATATTAGGCTTCTAAGTGGCCATTTTGGCTTGATGTCCATATGCATACGGACTCGTTACTTCTGCTTGGTACCCAGATATATGACCCTACTACTTTTGCCTCCTGGTGTCCGTAGGACGTATGGAATGCCCCCTCCATGTGTAGTTTTTTGCATGGTTGCATAGTCTGTATGGTGTACGACATCATTATTCCCACCTTGACATCATTATCATCCTGTCGTATGATGCTTCTTCAACTAATGCCTCCTTTCATCACATGGACCTGGTCGATGTGTCTTTGTACGGACACCTTGACCGTACAGACTAGTTTCTATCATGGTTGCTTTGTACAAACTTCGCCTTTGTCCTCCTACATATAGAATATTGCATATGAATTTTCCCAATATGTGTCATATGGAAATAATCCTCTACATAGTGCAAACTCCATCGTTTGCATATGGAAATTCTCCTCTTGAATCTGTACGTCATGCAATGTTTGCCTTCCTACTAGCTTTTGTACATCATATGGGTTTAGTCCTTGTGCCTTCATATGACAAACTAGATTGTACAAACCGATATTCCTCGTTAGTTTAGTGCCTGCGGGCTAGCTCTGTCTCTCTTTTTGTCTTTTTCCTCCTACTACTCAATCTTTTGGTTCAACTATAGTTTGGACATCTTGATTTCTTTCTTTGTAACCCTTGAGTTTGGATTTTAATGCGTCTTTTAAGAGATTATTAGATAATTTTATTGCTCTGTTTCTTTTAACTTTGGCTATCCTTTTCTTGTGCTCCTTATGCCATCCTGCATCGCCTTTCTAGGATTCTGTCTCTTGGATCTACAACATTTTGCATTCTGGTTCAAACACTTTATAATCCCCCATTTGCCAGTGGAACAGGCCATTACGAGAACTTGTTTCATCTTTAGAGCAATTTCCTATGCATAATACGCCCTCTTCATTTGGCTCAACTCCTTCACCATCTTCTCCCTCTGACTCCGAATCAGATGCAAGTTCCTAACTTACAATCTGGCTCCTTAAGTCAATTGTGTAATTATGGCCATCTACTTTGATGAAAAGGGTATTTTTTTCCAATTATGGTTCACCTTTGGTCTAACCAGCCACCCTCTCCCTAATAATGCATCATATCCCTTCTTTTCCAAAATAATGACCACAAAATCTAGGAAGAATTGTTGTGTGCCAATCACTACTTTTTGTCCTATTAGCATCCCTATAGGCTTGATCTACTCCCACCAGCTGAAATGTGGGCAGCCAAAGGGTTGGTTTCCCTAGAGCCTTCCAGGTTTCCTCAAGGAGGACATTAACACCTAATGTAAGGAAACTTGCAAGATAGAATATAACAGTTTCCACATAACCCATAATAGATATGAAATAAATATGCAATTAAAATCAACATACAAGAGAATAGACAACATACCTACAAAAATGTGACACAAGATATACCTTGGAAAACTCTCATTGAGGGAAAAAACCTAGCCTCCAAAAGCATTCATCACCATGTATTATTTAGCAAAACACCATTGCAATACAACCATGGAAGCCTTTAAAGCCCTAGCCACAACCAAGCAATCCATGTGAATAAGCATGAATCCACACATCCCATGCCATGCTTACATCCTTCACAAATGCTCCCTTGACTAACCTATCAAGCCTTGTCTTGCTCAACTCTTGTCTTTTTTCCCTTTTTGCCTTTTGCCCTTTTTTCATACAACTACCCTTGTGGTTGTTTATATAGTAAAAAGTCTCACATAACCACCAAGTGGTATTATGGTGGTATTACATAAACCATGTACTACCCAACCCACTGACCCCACATTTAATATTGGGCAATTATTTATTTTCCCCAATATTAAATAATTACTCAAATATTATCACAATGTTACAATACAACTCATCAAGGATATCTCATGGGAATCTCTTCACGTTGTACATCCATCTAGGTGCAACATTACATAATATAATAAAATAGTACAATATAACAATATTATGCAATGTATGCAACACCTATTATCTCAACAATCTCCCACTTGTGTACATTGTATAGGGTCAATCCGTAGCCACATAAATAAACAAGGAAGCAATCCCTAATAGCACATCCACCATCATGGATCAAAGTACACCATGTGTTCCATCTTGATACCCACAACAAAATCAAAGTATCCAACTTATCAAACATGAATGATCTCAAGTCCTATTATTCCAGTGCCACTAGCCATTCATAGAAACCATCCAAAGAGAAAGCCACCCAACCTATTACATAAGAAAATCATAAAATCCTATACCAACTGAAATGTCAAGGACAAACACCTAATCCAAAGGTAATCACATGTATCTGTAGTTGTCAAATGACCATAGTTGAAATAGCACCCACAGCAAGTGCCAACCCATCCAACTATTCATTCCTTGAAAAGTATACCAAGTGAATCTCACATCATCAACACATCCAATCTGTACCCTGCAATTACAAGCCTCAAGAGCAATACCTGTCACATATATACCAAGAAGCTCCCACTGCAAAAGATAATGTCAAAGCTATAACCAATCCACTCACAACATTTCAAAGAAGTGAATCCATGTAGTCTCAAGGACATCCACAAAATATAAACCAATAATCTGCAAGAACAAGTCTCTAACACTCTCCCAAGTTCTCCGCAACCAACAAAGAAAAGAGATAAAGGAATAACCATATCATTTCTCACATGACATACATGAGCACAAACCAGTGATCATAGTCTCCAACCAATCTCAAAGCTAATGTAAGTGAAACCGAACATCCAAAAAGATAACTGAAACCGAAGAGAAACCATGCAAATCATAACTTGTATCATGTCCTTCTATCAAATTGTTGGAAATCTCTTTGTCAAAAAGAATGCAAGATTGGGGTTGTTATCGATGACCTCCGCTGCCACGATATCACCTTCCGTCGCGATTTTTTCTCCTGCAACCTTGACACAGTTTGTGATCAATGGCTCCCAATAGTGTTGACTCCACAAGCTTCTAGTGTGTGTTTGTTCAGTTTTCTCTAAATTTGTCCGCCTGGTATGGATGCGTGGGTTTTGTGGCAGATATTTTATGGGAGTGCTTGCATCCTAGTTATGAGTGTCTGGATGTGATTGCCAGGTTTTTGGTTTCTATTTGCTGTCCGAACTTGGTCACCGTGTGTTTACTGGTTTCAGTCTGTTGTGTTTAGGTGTTTTGCAGTAAAGTTCAATCCTCTGTCGTGGATGTTATATGCCGTAGATGCTACTGTTGGTTTTGTCGTGAGTGTTTGGTGTTCTCTCACCGCTTGCTTCCTGTCTCAAATCCGTGGGTGTTTTCTCCCACCGCGTGCTTCCTCTCTCAGATCCTGTCGTGGGTGCTAGGTGTTCTGCTGTGGGTGTTTTCTCCCAGTACTTGTTTCCTCTTTTAGACTTTTTCGTAGGGTGTTGGATTGTTTCTTCCGGCATTACTAGGTAGGCGTGGGCTTCAGCGCTTCTCTACATTTGGCTGTCGTTTCTTTGTTATGTCTGATTATGGTAGACAGTGTTGATTCAGGGTCAACCCATGGCCAGCAACTCCTCACTTATCGGAGGCTTTGTGACAGAATTTCCAAGCTAGAAATAGATAACCTACAGCTGAAAGAGCAAGTTTCCTCCCTAACTGTTACCATTTTTTAACTTAAGAGTGCCACAACTTCTAATACAACTCGATTCCAAAGTTTCTCAGATACTTTCACTATTAAAACAACAGGACTACAAACCAGTATCAGCTCTATCATTTCGCAACTGGAAGGACTTGATTCCATCAAAGAACAACAATCCATCATTGCAGCTAAACATTCCTCTCTTGTTTTTGAAACTGAACTAAAGGTCAAATCTTGGGCCTCTCTCTGTGGTAACACAGACTCTCAACCTCTGGCTAATATTGACAAAATCGTACAAGCCAAGATCAAAGATGAGAGGGTGAGACGTGTTCACGAGCTTGACCTGCGAGTTCGTAGACTTTCCTCTTCTCATGATCCTCTCGCAACTGGACGCTCTTTCCTTTGTGACCAACTTGGTCTTACTGACATCACATTGGATAAGTGCTAGTTTGGACATGGGGATGTCCTATTTATCAGATTCCTTTCACTTGCTAACAAGCTCCGAGCTCTCCGTGCTAAGAGGAAGTTTTTTTCTCTTCCTTCCAAGATCTTCTTAGATGATCTCACGAAGGCTCAAGTTGTAGAGCTCAAACATGCTCATAGTGTTGTTGCAAATGCGAGACGAGATGGTAAATGGGTGGTTATCAGGAATCTGAAAATGGTTATTAGAGATTCACCCCCAGTGGTTGGATAGAGAGACAGGCCCCTAAGGCCAAATGATGGTCCCACCAACAATCTGACAAGAGGGAGAACCCCACTTGCTCCCTTCTTGTTAACTGTTGGAATGGTAATGGATCTTTATGGTCATTACTTGGTCTGCTCCGTAATGCTGTGGGATCCACATATATTCTTGTCATAACCGAGACTCACGAGAGTCCTGTACGTCCTCTCTCAAGTGTTACCGATTTTCAGTGACTGTCTATTTGTAGAGAGGAGGTTCTTGTTTCTGGCAGTGTACGGGGATCTAGTGGTGTTGCTTGTTTGATTAAGGATGATATTTTCAGTAGCACTTCTATTATAGACTCAAACTCATTTGCCAGATTTATGTGGGTCCACATTGATCATAAGGGTCACTGTCAAAGAGATCTTTATTTGGTTGTTTGCTCCTTTCCACTGGCTTCATCTCACTATGCTATTCATGCTACCGATGACGGGGACCCTTTTATTGATCTTTGTGAGACTATTTCTCAATTTGCTATTCTTGGGACATTATTATTCTCGGGGATTTCAATGCGAGAACCAAAATACTTCAGGCTCCACTATATGATCGCAGTTCAGATTCCATATGCTCCACCGAGATTGATCCAGCTTTTTCAGGGCTTCAGAGGTGTTCCGAGGATGTTTTTGGGCCATTATCCATTTATGGTAGACATTTCCTGCGGCTCTGTGAGTCTTCTGGCTTGGTGATTTTGAACGGCCCTTCCTGTTTCCCTGGTTTTGAGTTCTTCACTTGTTCGCCTCATTGTGGTGGTGCTAGTGTTGTTGATTATGCTCTTGCATGTCCCTCCTTCATCCCTTGCATTCGCAGTTTTACCATTTTGTGCCTTCCTTTGGCTGATCATGCTCTCCTTAGTATTCATTTTCGCCTCTCCCCTCTCATGTTGCCTCATCTCTCGTCTGTCACGACTCGCTCGCCCATTCGCTTCCATTTTCTCGATGGTGATTGTGAGCTCTTTGCAGCTCATCTTTCGAGACTCCTCAGTCTGTTGTGCTTCTCAGACTCATGCGAGGCCGCCTCCATGTTGATTTGTTTGTGTCGGCTATCCTTAAGTCTGCCTCCCTTTCCATTCCTCATCGTCCTTCATTGCTCCTTCGCAGCACTCGTCGTAATACCTGCCCTATGAACTAATGGTTCGATTCGAACTGCAAATCTTTTCATCGTTTTATGCGCTATGCTTTTGAGGCTCACTCCACTGACTTTGCTAGTATTTGCTCATCCTATCTCCATTTTCTTCGAAGTAAGAAGCGTAACTTTGCCACTTCTACGTGCAAATCTCTTTGCTCCACGCTGATCCGCAATCCCCAACTCTTTTCCCTCATAATTCCTCTCCATCTTCCACCTTCGACTTCCGCTTCCTTACCTTGCACACCATGGCTCTTTATGACATTCCTGGGCAGCCTTCCAGTCATCCCTCTTCGCCTCCTTTCATATGCCTTTTCACCCCTTCCCATATTTATGAGGCAATCAGATCCATGAAGTGTAGTAGAGTTGCTAATGAAGAGGGTTTCCAAGCTGAACTTTTCAAGTTCGGTTCCTCTGTTCGGGGCCCCTATCTCTCTATTCTCTTTAATAGAGTGATTCATACTGGCTTTTCCAACTTCCTGGTCTAGGAATCTGATTTATCCCATTCACAAGACCCCCTGTGATGCAGGCGCATCTCATTACTAAATCATTTCAAAGGTCCAAGATTCTCCATATATTTTAAATGGTCAATTTTAATAATTTAGGATTATGTCTTAGTGGATAGAATTAGGTGTTTTATTAAATAAATGTTATAGTTTTTAGTCGGATATGTTAGAGAGTTAGAGGAAAGGGTTAATGATGTTAGTGTCGGTTTTAGAAAGAATAAAATTAGTAATAGAAATGCCATGTGGTCAATAATTAAAAGAATCTCATCAGAAAGTTGGTGGCAATTTTAAGGGTGTTCATAATGACGAAAAATTGGCTATGGAATAAAAGAAACCGTTTCATATTCCTTCTATTTGGAGGAAAGTCGGTTTTCTTTAAAAAGCCAATCCTATTCTTAGCAGTTACAAGAATATCCATGATTGTTGCATGGTATTGATGATTCCTATTCTTAGCAGTTACAAGAATATCCATGATTTATGCATGGTATTGATGGTAAAACGTCTTTCAGATTCTTATTCTTAGATGGAAAAGAAAACGTTTTTATTACTGCTAGACAGCAAGGCCAGTCAGACTTTGGTTATTAAAAAGCCAATCTTTTATGTAAAAAAAAAAAAGGATTCGAACTTGGGAAGGAATGGGAAGTTTTATGTCTCCTTTGGTTTCCTGTGTTTTTTTTTCAAGATTATGGTTATACTGTTATGCTTCATATATTTCTCATGGCAATCAGTTTAGGGAATAATAATTGCAGAAAAATGTACTCTGATGCGGGGTCAATATCTCGGGTTTGAACCGTTGGATTTCTCTCAAATTTTTATATGTTGTTTGAAACCTAGTTATGCCAAAGATCAACGGTTGGATTGAGTAAATCTTTTCTGGTTCGAAAGTTATTCATGTCTGAGTGCGGGTCTATCCGAAGGCAGCAAGAAGATATTTTGGGGGATTTTATTTTCAAAGTTTTGTTTATTGAATCTAATTTTAGTGTGTGATCCTGAAGGTTGTAGATGCCCCTTGAAGCAACTCAGTTGAGTGACTGATTCCTCCTGAGTTTCCCAAGGTGTGGCTCTGCATCATTTTTGGTATCAGAGACCAGCAAAAGGTTTGGGAAAAAGTAGTTGTGTATATGTTTGTGTGATTGTGAAAAATTGAGAGAAATAGTCTGAGAAGAAGTCCAGGGGACTAGATAAGAATAAAATAACCTAGCTGAGGAATGATGGGACAAGAAGAAGCAGCTTTATTGTATCTTTTTAGAAGGTATCGGCAGAGAAAGGATTCTAAACAGAAGGAGATAGAGGAAAAGAAGAAAAGAGAGAAAGAAGAAAGGAGAAAACAAAGAGAAGAGCTAAGCAAGATAGAAGAGGAGATAAACAATTTGAGAAGAAGACTTGAGGAGAATGACGCTAAGTTGAAAGAGAATAAAGCTAAGTTGAAAGAAGTGCAGCAAGAACACAAAGTGCAGCAACAAGAAGTGCAGCAAGTATCTCTTGACGAGTGCAGTAACAAGACAAGCCCTCTTGGATTTGAATGCAAACAATCTGTGGTTGGAACAGTAACATGTCCTTTGAAAATAGAGAAGAGTACAATGCTGGAAGGTACTCCTATGAAAAAAAAATTTGGAGGCTGAGGATAAGAAGGAAGAAGTGATTCAAAGCACACAGGTAGAGGATGAAGAGTTAGATCAAGAAGAGGAAAACAATCCATTAGAAGAGCATAGACCGCAGGTGAATGTTGGTGTAGAGACTAAGAGTGAACAACAGGAGGTTGTTGTTGAACCTTGTGAGGAAAAGGTTCTTGCAGATGAAGAAGAGTTGGTGACAGGTGTGGTTGCAGACAATATTTGCCCAGATGATGGAGATGTTGACACAAATGATTAGAAAGGAAAAGATGTAGTGCAAAGATCAGATGCTGAAGAGAAGACTATTGATGACAAGAATGAAGTATTTGTTGATCATTATGATGCTCTAGAGATATACAAACGAGAAGCAGATGTTGGTATGATAATTTGGTATTTTTATGCAGGTGATACGAGGCTGTTAAATATATTTGTTCCAAGATTCGACACAGGTACCATGGAAGGTATTCATTCTACAGTTTGGAATCAGAATCTTCTGGCAAGCGGCATCAATTCCATCATTCTTATGGTGACATTATTGCTTACATACAATTGGAAACTCCGAAAAAAGATTGCAGCAATTCAATGGGACTTGAACTTTTCTGTCCCCGGGAGTAACCAAAAATGATGCAGAGCCACACCTTGGGAAACTCAGAAGGAATCAGTCACTCAACTAAGTTGCTTCAAGGGGCATCTACAACCTTCAGGATCACACACTAAAATCAGATTCAATAAACAAAACTTTGAAAATAAAATCCCCCAAAATATCTTCTTGCTTCCTTCGGATAGACCCGCACTCAGACATGAATAACTTTCTAACCAGAAAAGATTTACTCAATCCAACCGTTGATCTTTGGCGTAACTAGGTTTCAAACAACATATAAAAATTTGAGAGAAATCCAACGGTTCAAACCCGAGATATTGACCCCGCATCAGAGTACATTTTTCTGCAATTGTTATTCCCTAAACTGATTGCCATGAGAAATATATGAAGCATAACAGTAGAACCATAATCTTGAAAAAAAAACACAGGAAACCAAAGGAGACTTAAAACTTCCCATTCCTTCCCAAGTTCGAATCCTTTTTTTTTTTACATAAAAGATTGGCTTTTTAATAACCAAAGTCTGACTGGCCTTGCTGTCCAGTAGTAATAAAAACGTTTTCTTTTCCATCTAAGAATAGGAATCTGAAAGACGTTTTACCATCAATACCATGCAGAAATCATGGATATTCTTGTAACTGCTAAGAATAGGAATCATCAATACCATGCAACAATCATGGATATTCTTGTAACTGCTAAGAATAGGATTGGCTTTTTAAAGAAAACCGATTTTCCTCCAAATAGAAGGAATATAAAACGGTTTCTTTTATTCCATAGCCATTTTTTCGTCATTATGAACACTCTTAAAATTGCCACCAACTTTCTGATGAGATTCTTTTAATTATTGACCACATGGCATTTCTATTACTAATTTTATCCTTTCTAAAACCGACACTAACATCATTAACCCTTTCCTCTAACTCTCTAACATATCCGACTAAAAACTATAACATTTATTTAATAAAACACCTAATTCTATCCACTAAGACATAATCCTAAATTATTAAAATTGACCATTTAAAATATATGGAGAATCTTGGACCTTTGAAATGATTTAGTAATGAGATGCGCCTGCATCACCCTGTCTCATATCTGAGGAACTACAGAACCATAATGATTGGGCACACTTTTAGTGATTCATACTGGCTTTTCCAACTTCCTGGTCTAGGAATCTGATTTATCCCATTCACAAGACCGGCCCTGTCTCATATCTGAGGAACTACAGAACCATAATGATTGGGCACACTTTTGCCAAACTGTATGCGACAACTCTTAATGTTATGCTATCTACAAAACTTGACAGAAATGGTTGTAGAGTTAGAGGGCAGGCCAGTTTTCGAGCAGATTATCAGACTATGGATCACATCTTCACACTACGGGCTATTATTGAGGAGGCTAGGCACAAATCAGAGAAGGTTTATTGTTGCTTTGTTGATTTTCGCAAAGTTCTTGATTCAGTTCCTAGTGTGGCTCTATTTGAGAGACTTAGGGAGATTGGCATTTCTGAGATGCTACGTATCACTATTATGAGATTGTATGAGACTGTGGTTGGCAGATTTCGGACTCTTGAGGGCTTCTCGGATCCGATCCATAGTACCATTGGGGTTAAGCAGGGTTGTTCTCTCTCTCCTACTTTATTTGGGTTATATATCGATGAGCTTGAGGACTTCCTCTTGAAATCTTCGCTCTTGGGAGATGGTTGTTATCTTCATCAGGTTCTAATCTCCATCCTTCTTTTTGCGGATGGTGTGGTTCTTCTTGCTTCCTCTCCTGACAGGTTACAAAAACTTCTTGATGGCTTAGCTTTATTTTGTGATCAGTGACAGTTTGTGGTTAACTTGGGTAAGACTCGGGTCATGGTCTTCAATGGCTTAAAGACTTCTCATCTTCACTTCATTTTTCAGGGCCAAGAGATTGAGATCACTTCATCCTACACATATCTGGGGGTTATGTTTTTTGGTCCACGATTCAGTATGAGACCGGCTATTCAGCCCAGAGTTAATAAGGGTATGGGTTCTCTTGCTTTGCTCGAGAAACAGTGTTTTAGGCATCACTTCCAGGATACCCCATCTAAGCTATCTCTCTTAGATGCTCTTGTTTGGCCGACTGTTCTTCATGGAATTGTGGTCTGGGGCCCTTCTCTTCTTAGCTCTGATTGGGAGGGTTTAGACTATGTTCTTGAGGCGCATCATCAGATGTCATACAGTATCATTTTTGTTGAGTTTGGTACTCATCCTTTTAGACTCGCGGCCATTTTTTATTTGGTTTGATTCCTTCATCGTCTTTGTGGGTTTGCGGATTCTACTGGGGGTCGGAACCACTACTCCTACTTAGCTTATTGTTCCTCTATTTCTATTGCGAATGGTGAGTTTGGTTCTCATGTACGATGTTGGTATGCACAAGTTTCTTCCTTACTGGGTTCGATTAGGATTGACATTGAGCGTCTCCCCCCTTTTCAGTTCTCTTTGGATGCTCCTGCTCATCTTCTCCCCTTGCGGCAGGAGTTGAATGAGCATGTTCGTCTTGATATCTATAGACGTTACATTACCACTACTTGGGCTAACCCTCCTGGTGGGTTCTGCCTGCGGATGTCCTTTTATGTGGAGCAATTTTTGGAGATTTCTAATGGGATCATTGTCCATCCTAGTTACTTGTCATGGAGGTGGTCTCATGCTCTGTAAATCTCTTTAGATTCTTTCAGAGTTGGTTCTCGCCGTCTTCGAGCTCAGCCTAATCATCATATTGTTAGTGGGGAGCAGATTTGTATGCTCTCTACTTTAGGGGAAGTGGAGAATGAGGCTCATTTTCTTTTTCGATGCCCTATTTACTATGAGATCAGAGGGAGATTCTTCTGTCTATTCTGGGAGTGCTTTTCTCTCTATGACTTTTTCAGCTATTATGATCAGAGATGCCTTGCACTTTATCTTCATGAGGCCACCACGCTCCACGATAGCATGATCCAATCACTGCCTCCTCACCGGCACTCATCTACTCAGCTCATCACTACCTTTTTTACACCATTATCTCCTTTGCAGGGTGTAAAAAGGCCTTCCAGCTCTATTCATTCTCATGGGCTTTCCAAATGTGTCAGATCCTGTTCTAGATATTTGCACCAGCGACACTCTTTTGTAAGTAGCCAGAGACAATCCAGTGCCTCTACACATCGACATGTGTATCATTTAGTGACTGATTTCTTCTCGCCCAAGAATGACTCTTAGCGCTCTCTGTCTTTGTTGGTTGTTATTGCTTTGGTTGTATTTTGTTTATTTTTGGACACCTTTGTGTGTTACTACTAGTGTTAGCCTAGCTGTTGTAATCTTTCAATCCCGTAGACCTCTTTTTGGTTTTTTATTGGACATTAATATCATTATCTTATCTTATCTATCTACACACACCTCTAAATGTAAATTGTGCCAAGTAAGATCTCCATAAAACCCCAACCAAGAAGCCACAACAACACCCAAACCATCTCATATTACTAATCATAGATGTAAGCCTCTCATAAGAAGATCGAACTCATAAACCATTCCTAAATCAAGAAATAACCATTCCTAATTTAAGAAATATGCCCAATATAAAATCATCTCCCACACTCAACTAGCATAACAACAACATATGTATATGGAGATAACCAATGCTAAACCATCTCTCAAACGAACCCTCCAGAACTAACTCATGTACCATAGCTCAAGATCCATATCCAGGAAAAGACAAACATAAACATAATGCACCTAAGAGAAACAATGAACTATACTTCTCAAGTAGTAAACCACCTAGTAGACCAAGAGTGGGGAATAAGAATGCTCATCAAGATATCCAAGTCTCCAACCAAGACTAATCTAAGAACAATCTCCTCCCAAGTCATATCAAGTGAATGCCCCTCAAACTTCCTACTGAAATCATCAATTGTCCCAACAAATACTTCTCTAATCACAAGAGAAATCAGCATCACCACCATCTCTAAGCATCCATGAGCACCTGTAACCAATCAATCCATGCCAACTCCAAATGCAACATAGAAATATCATCAAGTATCCAACAAAACTAAACCAATGTACTCAATACCAAGAAACTAAACCAAGATCAATGTCAAAGTTTCAACGACGGCCTCAGGAACATAAACATGACAACATGATCTAAACCATCTCAACCAAAGAGATAACATGCTCCATATGAACACACCATAACATGTCAAAACTCTAAACACATATCAAGAGTATACAATGACATAATAAAGAAACCATCCTAACACCAAGGATAACATGTCAATGAAAGCATAAACCACACCTTTACCAAGAACCCAATAAATCCTCAAGACGCAACTATCTCCACACACCATGAAGAACCAAGTGCACCATACAAATGTCAAAAACACTTCTGCAGCAATAGAATCTAAGACATCCTCCAACATCTGCAAATAATAAATATATCAATACCAACAACTCCCACTCAATCGTGCCACCAAGTCACCCATGACATCATAAAATCCATCTCCTACATGAAGATCCTTTAAGTCTTATCACTGTCACAAGCTCTCACTAAATCGTGTATCCAAGCTATCCATGGCATCATGATGAAAAACCAACCTCTAAACATGAGATTCAACTAAGGCATCAAACCATCAAATAACTCAAAGTGCACATCATGAGCTCCTCAAAAGAAACCAAACAATCATGATTCTCAAACCAAAAAGATATATGTCATAACTAAATTAGTAATCCAAACAAATGGACAACAATGATGTACCTATATATCCAATTATGTCATGTCAAAAATCCATGGCACCATGATCACATCCATGAACTGAGCATCTAACTCTCAAAGTGTCCAACTTATCAGCATAAAATAGTCAACCACAATCCTTCACCATGACTGTACCTAGTAACGTCTCATCCCTTCTACATCAAGACAAATTAGCAAATTATGTGACTAAGAGCATAAACAACCCAAATCTAAGTCACCAATCTAAGTATACATCAATAATGAAAAATCAATGGGCAAAGACAACTCATATCCAAGCCATAAATGCAACCTGTAAATATAAACTGCTTACAACATTGCACAACTTATAGACCCAACAAGTCATCATACATATCCAAACCAAATACTGATAACCATATAATCACAAGACCAAATTGAAATATAAGCTGAGTATACAATGGCATCAAATCTCCAAAACATACAATGTCATAAACTCACAATGTTACCATACTCAATACATATCATAAACCACTCAGATTAATATATCACCAATTAAATCATGTCAAACATGCACTAAATTTAAATTAATGTGTAGAGTTCTCCAAGATTTTTCCGTTGACTACTCAAAGTACAAAATCTGACTCTGTATGCTGAAGTTAATGCCCAAATTTGTGTTCAAAATAAATAACATCTAACTTTCAAGCTCTTAAAACTTAACAAAATGTCAAAATCACAAAATAAAACCTGCATCAAGTTGTAGTGCTGTGAATTAGCTTTCCAACGACTATAAGAAGTCTGAAATCTAATATCCTGAGAGAAAGTTATAGCCGTTTTACCATAACAGTCTTGTTGTCTTGCATTTTGTCACCACAAAATGTTGGTAACAGTACGAAACTTTTTCAAGCTAGTTTCGTGTTTCTCTAAGTTTGAATTTGATATTCAATTGCTTAATGTTGATTGATTGATCCATTTCAATTCGAATATCAAGTTGTTTTACTGAAGGCCTTCGTCAAGTCGTTTTCGTTTTGCTTTCTGTCAAGCCTTTGCTTGATTTTTGAAGCCTTCACAATCCGTTCTTTGCTTTTGAGTTTGTGTTTGTTTGTTTTTAGTCCTTTGCTTTTGCTCATGTCATGCCTTTCGTTTTCCCCTTCGATTCGGTCTCAATCGGAGTTGTCAGTCAAAAGATATGGTCATTTTAGTGCTTCAAAAGTGGACATTTTAGGTGCAACAGCACGAATTTAAAAAATGATCTTATATTTTCATTTTGACATTCACTTTTTGAAAATATAACATTTTATTCACTTTTTATTATGTTTTAAAGTTACTTTTCATTTAAATTTATAACTTAAAGTGACTATAGTGCACTTTATGTTATAATTTTAAGTTGAGTTACTTTTTAATTTTTCACTTAAAGTGACTATAGAACTATATAGTTACTTTTTAAATTTTTGATTTTTAAATCAAATACTTATATAAATGTCACCTTAACTTAATGTTTATGACTTATATTAATTAATGTAATGTATAAATATTATTTTTGATCCATATTGTTGACATTTTTTATAAAAATAAGTGAAATGCATAACTTAAAAGCCTAAAAGTGGACATTTTATGTGCATATGCATGTAAAAAACCACGAAAAGTGGAAACTTTTCATGCTAATGCATATGAAAACTCATTTTGAAGAGCTTTTTCAAGTCATTACATCAAAAGCTTGTAAAAGTGGACCTTTTTGATGCAATGACATGAAAAGTTGAGTTTTCATGCTTGTGTATAAAAAAGGTGAGATATGTTTATAAAATATGTAAGTGACTTCAAAAAGTGAGATTTTGGAGACTTGCACATTTTAAAATATGTAATGGGCTTTAAAAAGTGAGATTATATCTCAAGACATATTTTAAAACATGCATTGGACTCAAAAAGGTCCTCTTTTGCCTTCCAACATGTTTTAAAATATGTAATGAACATAAAAATGTCCTATTATGTGAAGAAAACATGTTCTTGCTCCAAAAAACCTCCTATTTTGATCATAACTTTTGATTCTCTCCATGGATTTGAATGAAATCAGTTGCATTCATCATGTTTTGGAGAGGTGATCATTTTGCCCTCATCAAAAATCAAGTTATTGCACCCAAAAACGTGTTTGAAACTCCCAAGCTAGGGCACGTTTTTTGCATAAAACTCCATAAATCTGCCAAGTTTGATCACGTTTTTGCATGAGATCAAGTCGTTTTTACCTCATTAGGTGATTACATTGATTGAGGATCATTATTTTGGTGTTAAATCATCAAAACATTTTACTTTGAAGATTACGTTTTTTGCTTGCTTTGGCAAAAACGGCTCAAGAACATGTAATCTTTAAAACGTTGCAAGGAGGAGCTAATCTAGGGCACATTTTGGCGTTTTGCTAAATAATCTCCTTGTTTGCTGCCCTTCATCATTCGGATTTTGGAGATTTGAAAAGTTCTCATCATTTTTTGAAGAAAAATTCAAACAAAGAGCATCTTTTCCTTCATTTTTGGCACATATTCATCATATAAGTGGACCTCTTCTTTCTTACATTTTAATTCATGCTTATCCTTGCTAATTTTATGCATGAAATCGTTGAATGGATGCCATTTGTGAAAATCTTTGCCTTAGAATATGCATTTTTCCTTTAAATATGAATTTCCTTTTCATTTTGATGTCTTTGGTTCTTCCGTAAGTTCCAAATTCGAATTTCATCTTTGGAGTGCATTGCATCTTGGCATGTTTTGAGTTGTTTTCAAAGATATGTTGTTTTTCTTTTGTTTTGGTTTTTTTGTTTTTGTTTGCCGGTTTTTCTCCATTTGGAGAAGTTGCAAGTTTTTTCCCAAAAACTTGTTTTATTCCTTCATTACATGCGAAAGCGTTATCATTTTTCACATTCCATTTCCATGTCATTACACCTCACATCTCATCCGACAAATGTGATTATATGTTTTTCATCCGCATATGCATGTAAAGCATATCTTTCACTCACACTTACATCTCATTTCACCCTCCACCATCCGTTACATGTTGCATTTACATGTAATTCATTTTCCGTGCAGTGACATCTTGAAAGCCCAAGTCACTTTTTGAAAATTGGCAATCTCCATTTACACACATTCCCATGCGCCAAGAACTTTACTTCAAAAAAAAAAAGGGGGAGTTAAAGGTGCTGATGGAAAGTTGTTTCGAGTGTACATCCGAACATCGTCAAGAAGGTTTTCGAAGTGTCAAAGACTTCAGTTTGTGCTGATCTACACAGGAGAATTCACGACAACTTGAGCGAGAAAAGATGGATCACATCAAGTTTCCACATGATAATGGACAATTCATCAAAGAGAGCTAGAGGTTGTGAAAAGATGCAACACTATGATTATCAACGTGAATGCAGCAGTACAAGGTATCGGAACTCCCAATCCTGTTATCATCTAGGATTGCATCGTCAAGTACAAGGCCATTCAGAATTGTTCTTTTCCCTTCCGTCTTCTTTCTTCTTCTTTCATGTTTGTAGTTGGAGAAGATGCATTACATGAAAAAGCGTAATTACATGTAATGCGAGTTACATGTGTATGTAAAAGATGTAATGTGAGTTGCATGTAACCCTATATTTTCTCTTGTAGTTAGACTTGGTCAAAGTTGGTTGAGTTGCTCCCACTTTTTCCTCGCCCTTTTTCTCAACTTCTTTGCCTATATAAAGGAGTGCCCCCTCATTGTAAAAATTATCTTTTGTTGTATGCAAGAAAGCTCTGCCACATTTGTGCAAGCATAACTTTGATTGTGTAGTACGAATTTGGGAGAAAAGTGAATAAAAGAAGCAATTGGATTCGAAGCTTTGATTGGAAGCAATTGTGGTAGAACAAATTAGAAGCTTTGACTATAATTTGTGCCTATTGTTTTGATTCATGTTATTATTGTGTGTTCAATAAAAGAGCATAGAGAGTTGAGAAACAATTGAAGCCCCAGCTTTGACCAGGAACAATTGTGAAAATCCATAGCTAGAAGCTTTGTCTATGGCTTGTATTTTCATCTTAATTCGCAAAATAGTTAGATTGTTCTTACTTTTAGGAGTTTTTGTACCCTAATTGTAAAACTTTTACCATATAGAAGTACAACAGGACTTAGAGCCAAACTGATATGTTTTGGCTAACCTTTGAGTTAGTTAAAATTTATCGGTATCATTGTTTTCAGCTCGTGATAGAAGTGTAATTAGAGATTCACCCTGCCCATTATTCGTCTTACGAATAAGTGGATCCTTTCTTGAAAGTTAAGAAGAAAGGATAATAGTAACACCCTCTTTATAAATCTCTCAATTTCTTGCTTACCTTGAGTTGATACAAGGAACAATGAGAAGGGGGAGCCTTCCCTTTAAGGTAGGAGAGACTCTGTCTCACACGCTGTGGCTGGTTATCCTATTTTGCGACTGAATTTTTACCCAAAACTGTCGGTTGAAAAATATCCACCCAACAAGTCTTTTTAACATTTTCACTACGATTTAACTCTTTAAGAATTAAATTTGACGACCGTCACAGGCTGAAACTAAAGAACTCTTTCATTTCCTCTTAACATGGCCAAACTAAGGCATATAATATATCAAAATTTATGGAAAAACCAACCTAGATCTAATGGTGAGGCTTGGTTTTGCCTAAGAGGTCATTTATGCAAACTCCCCCTAAAATCTTCATTTAAATGAAACATCCAAAAAATTCATTTGACCAATAATTTCACATGCCCAAAATCTACCAACATCCCATCATTACAACAAATCCAAAACCCTGAGATTTGCAACTAACAACCTACCAAACTCATATATCTTGCCCTCTCTTTTATCCTCTCATGCATTCCCATGGCCTCAATTTAGGGTCACATCAATAAAACCATAGCTCTGATATCACTTGTAAGGAAACATGCGAAATAAAATATAACCGTTTCCACATAACCCATAATAGATCTGAAACAAATATGCAATTAAAATCCACATGCAAGAGAATAGACAACATACCCACAAAAATGTGACGCAAGATAAACCTTAGAAATGTAATGTTCCGCTTGTTGGGTGTGCCTGATAACCAATTACCAACACTAAATGGCCATACAAAAGGGTTGTAGAAGGGTCGTATAGAAGGAAGGATGGGTTGTACGGTATCTTGAAGTATTGTACAGTGAGTAGTAGATCTGAACAGGGCCATACGGATGGTATAAGGGAAGTTGTACAGTATGCAAAGGCAGGTCGTACGGTGTTGGGAGGAAGTACGTACAAGATGGCAAGTATGACCTCTACAGTAGCAAGGATAGGGTCGTACAATGGACCAATTAGCCATACGATGGAGGTGGGAGGCATGTTTTACGGTGTCAATTACTGATGGGAAAATGTAGCAAGCCGTACAGTGGGGTAGGATAGCTAGAAATGGATGAAAGGATGTTGTACAGTAGTCTCTAGAGACCGTATGGTGGTTGAGTTAGTGATGTACAATGGCACCAAATTTGTCCGTGTAGTGTATGGCAAGGAGGTGTATGGCGAAGGGAGTGAGTTAGAGGGTTTGTACGTGGCTTTGGCAAATGAAGAGCATAGCAAAAGGGATGGAGTTGTACAATTATGCGAAGAGGGAATTAACAATAAGTTCTTGCCAATAATGATAATGCAAACCATATAATTATGCAATAAATACAAAATGAGAAATTAACACTCACATATACCAAAAATTGTAGTCTCAATCACAAAAATATAATTGCACACAAAGATGGTGCTCTAGATGTGTCAGATCTGAAGCGAAGTGATACACAGACAGAATAGGGTGAGGGTTGATTCCCACTGAAACCGTGGGAGCCAAGTAGGGAAGATCTTTCACTTCTGAAATGGCAAACAACAGAGAATCCCAACAGGAATTCGCAATACAAAGAAATAATCTAAACCACATACCAACTACTACCTACATGTCGTGCTCAAATACCCGTTGAGGAAACCTTTCCGAGGGTGTACAAAGATAGCCGACAGCAACACCTACGAAACAATTAAATAAAAAAGGGTTTGAGATATGCTAAATCAATTAGAACCACAAATACACATACTATTAACTTGGGCCTCGTCTTAATTAAAGTAACTAATTAAAGGTCTTTTTGTTATATTATTTAAATCCTAGGACCAGTTAATTAATTAATTTAATTTAATTATTACATTCAAATTTGAGGACATGACAAATCCTCATTGCCCAAAGATTGTTTTCCCTCAAGCAACTGTCATTAGACAAAATGCCAACAGCTCCAAGGTTCCAATTCAAACGTGCAGGCGAGACGAGCAAAATGACATCAATCCTTCACAGCACCACATTGTTGTCAAACTCCTGCTACACCACTAAGATTGCTTGCCTTCAAGCAATCCACCATCAGACAAAATGCCAACAGCTCCAGGGTCCCAATTCAAGCATGCAGGCGAGATGAGTGAAATGACATCAATCCTCCGTAGCACCATATTGTTGTCAAACTTCTGTTGCACCACTCTGATATAAGTATTGTCATGTCCTAAGTCACCAGGATCCCAAACCAAACACGCAAGCAAAATGAGTGAATTGTCATCAAACCTCCCTTGCACCACACTGTTGTTAAGCATGCACTGCGCCACTTTGATATACATATTGTCATGTCCTAAGTTACCACAATCCCAACTATGAAATTCGTAATCCATCATGATTGCCACCAGAGGATAGACTTCATAATCAGCAAACTGTAAAGAATGCTCCTGCAAATAATCCTTGAACAAATCCAATCACCAGGAGGCTGAACAGCTACCAGTAGGGCTTGCTTATTCAGAGGGTCGTTGGTAGAACCCAAATTTCCATAAGTTGATCGTCGGGCATTGGTTCAATGATATTTGTGCAAGTACCTTCTTGAATCATTTCCTTCATCTTGGACTCAAGTACCAAGTAGATTTTGTCTTTGTGGTAAATGATTTCGCCAACCACCTTGTATCTTGTTGGTATGTTTGTTGTTGCACCAAAAGCTCGAACTATGACATCACAAACATTAGACTTACCCAGATCCACAAGAGGCGGTTAAGCCATGTCGTGAACCCTGAAGGAGGTGTTGACCATCAAGTCAACAATCTCCCCCTCAACACCAATGGAAATGAAGGAGACCTCTCGAGATTCGAACCCGTAACCCAAGGCTCTGATACCAATTGTTGATATGTTTGTCGTTGCACTGAAAGCTCGAACTATCAATGAACGTCACAAACATTAGACTTACCCAGATCTGCGAGAGGCGATTAAGCCATGTCGCAAACCCCAAAGGAGGTGCTGACCACCAAGTCAACAGTATCAGTCATCCTGTACTTGACCATCCAATAGTTGGCACGAAAAAGTATTCTTGGAGTATTCGACTAACAGAGGTGCCCTCCAATCGTCTGAAAATTGAGTCATAGTGTAGTCCAAGTCAAAGCTCTCCATTTTTCAAATAGGCTAGCAGAATCACTAACGCCGATACCACTGTAATGTTCTGCTTGCTATGTGTGCCTAATAACCAGTTACCAACACTGAATGGCCATACGGAAGGGTTGTAGAAGGGTCGTACGGAAGGAAGTATGGCTTGTACAGTATCTTGAAGTATTGTTTGGTGAGCAAGAGGTGTGAACAAGGTCATACGGATGGTATACAAAATATATACAAAAAGTATCACTCTTTTCCATTGTAAAGTGCCTTGACAAATTTGAAGTTTTATCCCTGTTTTCTGCCTTGGTAATTTTGTCAAACACTTTCACTGCAACCTGGTTTTGCTGATGTTTTCTTGTTTTATTCCTTTTGATGCCAATGATGCTTTGGTAAATACAAATGATTGCAAAGTAACTGCTTGAAATGCTAATGATATGCAACTTCTCTTTTCAATGCAAATACATGAAATTCTGATATGAAAAGTACTCCTATAGCCAAGAGGTATTTTCACAAATACTTGGCATGCATCCCATGAATGAATATGCAATGAGGCATTTTATCGAACATTTGGCATACAAACTGAATAGCTAATTTTAACTGATTTCCTTAAATGACTGAATGTTTAGCACAAATACTTGACAAGACAATAAATTCCTATCAAAATGAACCTCCTTTCACAATTGTAAAACAAGGAGAGAACCTGGAATAGTATTGAAGATGTTTATGGCTAAGTAGTCTCCCTTGAGTTTGGAAAGCCACCAACAGTACTAGCTGTCCCTGGATTTGCTTCTACACACTCTGTCTTCTAGTTCGATCTATGCATTACTTCCTTTCACTGCTGTATCTCTACTACTAAACTAAACTAGTACAGACCTGTACCTTCTTGTTATCCACTATGAGGCTGGAAACTTCTGCTATGTACAGCTGCACCAAACTAAGTCACCCTTCCCCTCTTCAACCTATTATAATCATTGCTAGGAAGTGACGTTATATGCCCAGGATAAAATCACATCAACCCAGCTACACTGCGATTTTGATATAGCAATTTTTGTGATTTTTTTATGGGTGCCGAAAATGCCTTCCCAGCCCAGCCATACAGCCTTAAACTCCTACAAAAATTAATGCCGAATTAAGCTCAAATGAATTGACTAAATACCAATTCCACTCCTCCAACTAGGGTTGATATCTCACAACCGAAATTGGCACTTTAGAGTCTTCAGGCAAACCTGCAAGCTCTAAAGCTCTTACCACAATAGATGATTATGCAACTCAAGATGTCTCAAAATGCCCCCCAAAAGCTCCTTATAAAGAATTCATAAGTAACTTCAAGAAACTTCTAGAATAATCTATTACTTTATTCTTTTAAGTGAATTTTTGATATTTTATTACTTTAGTCACTTTAATATTAAATTAATTAAATATAAGGTTACTTTTTAATATTTTATTTTTAATAACCTTATAAGTAATTAATCTAAATTTTTTTTTTCCCCTTTATTTCTTCCCTTTTTAGCCTCCGGGGGAAATTAAAAGCTAAAAAAAACAAGTAGCTAGTGCCTATCAAAAAGGGGACATTACATCCATAATCCTTACCAAAAATGTTTGGTTTATACCTTGGGGAGATTTATTACTTTCAAAAATCAAGCTTTACATAGGTCTCTTTATGATTAGACCACAACGTTGATTACCTCCATTTTGTTTGGTCTTATACCTTGGGGAGATTTATTACTTTCAAATGTCGAACTTTACATAAGTCTCATTATGATCAGACCACAAGGCTGATTACTTCCATTTTCTAGACTACTTTGGTCGTTCAAAAGGTGCCAAGCACCTTTCAGCATTGCAATTTCACGTAGAGATTTCAATTTTTAAACTCATGTTTACACCTGTCTATGCTTGAGGTATTTCTTTATGGAAATATACTTATCAATTATGTGAAAGGTGTGAAATCCTTTCATCTTTAATTACATCGTATATCATGATAAAGCGCAGTTGAAATATGTTGAGGTCGGTTTTGTACCACTATATAACATATAGCGATTGAATACTTGACATGGAATGTCAAACACTCAATCCCTCTCTTGAAAAGTAATACTCATGAAGACATGAGAAAAACTCTAATGTTCCTTACACCTGTGGATACTAACTCAGTTATATCAATGTGATTTGTTGGTAATCACGTAGGCAGCCTTACGTTGTTCATTCAAGGATTGTTGATGTTTAGCGTCAGGAGAAGTAAATCTAAATCTTCTATGATATTATTTATAATCACATTTCAGAGATATAAGCAATTTGTGTTCTGACTCTGATATTTGTCTTATATTACAAAGAAGTATCCATGCACCACTATCTGATATACATGACAGAGGCATATATATATATATATATATATATATATATATATATATATATATATATATATATATATATATTCATACTAATGTATGCATACATGTACATATACATACACCCCTGTTATGTATATATATATATAAATTGTGATAGTAAATTTGCATTATGATTGACCGACTTAAGTGGTCGAACTTTGTTATTATTTATGACAGACCTTGCTGTCGGGTGTCACATTATTCACAACAGATATCACCGTCGGGTTTCATATTACTCGTGACTAAGATTAACACTGGGCTTCTTGTTATTCCCGACTGATGATATTGTCGAGGTGTTAACCCGTGTCAAGTATTCTTTCATATGCCGGGTCTCCAACCCGTATTTTGATGCTATTAGTACCATCGTGATTATGCCCAATGTTATCGGTAAACAACTATGAACAGTTATGTATTAAGTTAAACATGACTCTTCAGAGTCATGGTTGTTCATCATGTATATAATTGAGATCACTCAAACTGCAGTAAACATATAACAACAAGCATACAAGTACTTGCAAAGTTATATTCATATTATAATATCATTGCTATTATCATTCACAATATTTGTCTTATAGTGATCCAGTAAAAGCAATCAGTGCTGAGGAAGGAAGAATTCAAGAACCTGCTACAAATACAGAGAAGATAAGTAAAGTTATTCTGTTTATTTGATTCAGAATTTATAGACACATATTTGTAATTGTTTATCTATCAGAGATCCTTTACTTTTAACATGGTATCAGAGCTGTACTGATAAGAAAACCATTGCAAAATATTAAATTCTGAGTCTAATTTAAAAGGAAAAGAATTTTTTTTTTAAAAAGGCATTAAGATGGTGAACCATGTAAGAATTGAAGATAGATTAGATGGAGCTTATAATTTTTCATCTTGGAAAACTAGGCTATTAATAATTCTAAGAGAGATGGAATTAGAAAATGACATTGAAACTAATTTACCTATGCCTGAAAATGAATCTGAGAAAGCAACATGGAAAAGGCACAATAATAAGGCAATGAAAATAATAATAGATTCAGTTAAAGATCATATACTTCCTTCTATAGCAAATCTGAAAACTGCATTTGATATTTTCTCTACAATTCAAAGTACATTTGAAATTAATAATATAAGTAGATTGCTCACATTGAAACAAGATCTACTTTACATAAAAATGAAAAATGGAGAATCCATTACATCTTACTTCCTTAGAATTATTGAATTAAAGGATCAACTGGCTACTATGCAAAATCAAATAGATGATAAAGAATTAAGTATGATTGCCCTTAGAGGACTTCCACTATCATGGGAAACTTTCACAAGAGGTTTAAGCTCTCGTCATGAACTTCCAAAATTTGA
Source organism: Cupressus sempervirens (assembly GCA_028749045.1). Lineage (NCBI taxonomy): Eukaryota > Viridiplantae > Streptophyta > Pinopsida > Cupressales > Cupressaceae > Cupressus > Cupressus sempervirens. Next base: position 997,934,144 of record CM053785.1, on the reverse strand, counting down.
TCAACTAAAGAATGAATGCACTCAAGAGGAGCCCAGATTAGCATCCAGAGGTTTAATTTCAAATCAAGATAGTGACATCCAAGCTTTGTATTCCAAATCAAATAAGAAAAGAAAGTTCAAACACAACAAGAAGGAAAACAATAAAAATCACAACTCTCACAAACATAGAGATTGGTCCGAAGTAAGATGCTTTAAATGTGATAAGCTTGGCCATTCCTACTATGTGTGTCCTGAAAAACAGAAAATTCAAGCAGCGTTGGCAGAAGTTAAAGAAGAGAATAATGAGAAAACAAACAAAGAAAATTATGCATTTATAGTAGCTCTCTCAAGTGAGTTAAATTCTAATCACAACACCTAGATCATAGACAGTAGAGCTTCTCGCCATATCTCCGGATTTAAAGACAAGTTTGAGACTCTCTCAAATCATTAATCAGAAGAAGTTACTTTTGGAGACGACAACTCTCATCCAATTAAAGGCATTGGTACTTGTTCTATTCAACTGAATTCTGATATCACTCTTCAACTAAAGAACGTCCTTTATGTGCCAGGGATCAAAAGAAATCTTGTCTCCATCTCTGGACTTGCCGATCAAGGATACCACATTGCATTTCAAGGAGATAAAGTTCTATCCTAGACTAAGAACTCATCTATCAAGAAAGCCATAACCATAGGGGTTAAGGATGGAAGCCTTTATAAACTATGTAATTATCAAAACCCAAAGTTAAACTTAACTCTTAGTAAAGATAAGACAAACTCCATTGAAATTTGGCATAGAAGATTAGGTCACCTTAATTTTCGAGCCTTAGCATCTATAAGTAAAATTGTAAAAGGTCTTCCAAATCTTAAATCAAATCACTCAAGTATCTATAAAGGGTGTGCCTTAGGAAAAAACACTAAACACTCATTTCTCAATAGTGTTCATAAATCTAAAAACATACTTGAGTTGATTCACACAGATCTTTGTGGTCCTATGTCAATTCCCTCTCTAAATGGATGTCAATTCTATGTAATTTTCATTGACGACTACTCTAGGAGAACTTGAATTTATTTTCTGAAACAAAAGGAGTCTTCTGAAGTCTTATCCAAATTTAAAGAGTTTAAAGCCCTAGTTGAAAATCAATCAGGACAAAAGATCAAAACCCTTAAGTCTGATAATGGGGGTGAATTCACTTCTGATATTTTTAAAAACTTTTGCATTTTTGTTGGGATTAAGAGGGAGTATATTGTACTTTATAATCCTCAACAAAATGGAATAGCTGGAAAAAAAAAAAATCCATTGTTGAGTCAGCCAGGGCCATGTTACATGATCAAAACCTTCATTACTCCTTTTGGGCTGAAGCTTCCAATATAGCTGTTTACATTCAAAATCGTTGTCCTCACTCTATATTGGAAAACACTACTCCTGAAGAAGCATTTACCGGAGTTAAACCAGATTTAAGTCATCTAAGAATATTCGGATGTCCAGTCTACATTCACATCCTAAAAGAAAAGAGAACCAAATTAGAGCCTTCTGGGAAAAACAGGATTTTCATTGATTATAGTGAAACTTCAAAAGGGTATAGAATCTACATTCCTAGACAAAAAACAATTGAGATCAGTAGAGATGTCATATTTGAAAAAGACACTGCCTTCAAAAATTTTAGTAATAGTGATGAATCCATCTTAGAAGAAGATCAAGCTATAGAAATTGAGAGGGACGAAAATTCTGACATCTCTTCCATGTCAAATGATACTGAATCTGAAAACGTCAACTATACCAATAAGAAGAGACCTCTTTGAGCCAGAAAGATGTTAGCCGAAAATTAAATTGAACCAGATGATATAATTCAAGAAAGCAAAAGAACTAGAAATCAATCCTGTTATGTTGCTCTGTTATCTAAACTCATTAAATCTGAACCTAACAATGTTAACGAAGCACTTTTACATCAATCTTGGAAGGAAGCCATGATTGAGGAATATAATTAAATATTGAAAAATGATGTTTGGGACATTGTACCAAGACCTAAAAACAAATCTGTTATTTCTTCCAAATGGTTGTTCAAGATTAAACATGCTAGAGATCGCAGTATTGAAAAATACAAGGCAAGATTCGTAGCCTGAAGTTTCTCACAAAAGGAAGGCATCGATTATGATGAGACTTTTGCCCCTATTGCCAAATATACTTCAGTCAGAACAATCCTAGCTATTGCTGCATCTAAAGGATGGAAAGTACATCAAATGGATGTCAAAACAGCGTTTCTCAATGGAAAGATTGAAGAAGTTTACGTTGAACAACCAGAAGGATTCAATATTTTTGATCGCCAGACTCATGTTTGTAAATTGAAGAAGGCACTTTATGGTCTTAAACAGGCTCCCAAAGCCTAGTATGAAAGAATAGATAATTATTTACTAAAATTAGGATTTGCCAAGAATGAAGCCGATCCTAATCTACACTGAAGGTGATGATATGGTTATCTTTGTATTATATGTTGACGATTACTAATCACGGGGATGAACACCTGATCGAAAAATATAAACAAGATCTCTCTACTGAATTTGAAATGAAGGATCTAGGGTTACTTCACTATTTTTTGGGATTAGAAATCTAGTAGCTAGACAACTGTATTATACTAAATCAAGGAAAATACACAGTTGACATATTAACCAAGTTTGGTATGATGGAATGCAAACCGGCTGCTATACCTATGGAGATAAACTTACACAAACTAAAAGATGATATGAATGAATCTGAAGATGTGGATCCTACTTATTACAGACAGATTATTGGATCCTTAATGTACTTGGTTAATACCCGCCCTAACATTTGTTATGCAACTCATACTTTGAGTCAGTTCATGTGCACACCTAAGAAGATACATTTGTAGGTAGCTAAATACATAACGAGGTATCTAAAAGGTACTATTAGAATGGGAACCAAATATGACAGAGTTATTCTTGAGCTATCTGGATACTCAGATTCTGATTGGGCTAGAAGTTCTATTGAGCGCAAGAGAACTTCAGGATACTATTTCAGTCTTGGATCTGGTATGATCTCTTGGACTAGTCGAAAACAAACTTTTGTGGCCTTGAGTTCTACTGAAGCCGAGTACATTGCATCTTCCTTATGTGCCAGAGAAGCGGTATGGCTCTGAAAGTTGCTCTCTGATCTCTTCAAAAGACCATTGAAGCCCACCGTGATTTATTGTAATAATCAAAGTTGTATCAAGCTTTCTTCTAATCCTGTGTTTCACAATCGCTCTAAACATATTGAAATTTCATTCCATTACATTAGAGATATGGTTAATCGAGGAGTTATACAATTGGAATATATATGTACAAATGATCAATTCGCTGATATTCTTACCAAATCTCTTGCTAAAGTGAAATTAAAATATTTCAGGGAAAGACTTGGTATGATTATTTGTAATGGAAATTTTTTGAAATAAAAGAATTGATTATTTGTTTCTTCTATTTTATATGTAATGAAAGGTGACGATCTTTCATGGACATATTCAGTAATCTAGAATTATTTACAAGGTGATGATCTTGTAAATAGTTGATTATATTTGGGCTTCTCTAGACATTGCTTAAGTGCAAGTAGAGATTATTTTTGGGCTTCTCTAGACATTGCTTAAGTGCAAGTAGAGATTATTTTTTGGGCTTCTCTAGACATTGCTTAAGTGCAAGTAGAGATTATTTCTGGGCTTCTCTAGACATTGCTTAAGTGCAAGTAGAGATTATTCTTGGCCTACCTCTAGACATTGCTTAAGTGCAAGTAGAGGATATTTGTGTTACCTCTAGACATTGCTTAAGTGCAAGTAGAGGTTGTGTGTGTTACCTCTAGACATTGCTTAAGTGCAAGTAGAGATTATAATCTAGAATTATTTACAACGTGACGATCTTGTAAATAGTTGATTATATTTGGGCTTCTCTAGACATTGCTTAAGTACAAGTAGAGATTATATTTGGGCTTCTCTACACATTGCTCAAGTGCAAGTAGAGATTATATTTGGGCTTCTCTAGACATTGCTCAAGTGCAAGTAGAGATTATATTTGGGCTTCTCTAGACATTGCTCAAGTGCAAGTAGAGATTATTTTTGGGCTTCTCTAGACATTGCTCAAGTGCAAGTAGAGATTTTTTCTGGGCTTCTCTAGACATTGCTTAAGTGCAAGTAGAGATTATTCTTGGCCTACTTCTAGACATTGCTTAAGTGTAAGTAGAGATCAATTACTGTTCATGCAGTATTGCTTATTAAAATGACTCTGACTAATGTTTTTCTTCTCCCTTGCTAAAGAGGGAGTGTTGATGTTTAGCGTCAGGAGAAGCAAATCTGAATCTTCTATGATGTTATTATTTATAATTACATTTCAAAGATATAAGCAATTTGTGTTCTGACTCTGATATCTGTCTTATATTACAAAGAAGTATCCATGCACCACTGTCTGATATACATGACAGAGGCATATATATACGTACATGTATTCATATTGATGTATGCATACATGTACATATACATACACCTCTGTTATGTATATATATATATATATAAATTGCTATGTTACCCCAAGTTTCCGGGACGGGGGGACGGGGGGACGAGGAAACAAGTTTCTGGGACTTTTTTTTTGGCTGAAATAGGGGACGGCAGGGGACGGCTATATATGAAATTCATGAATATATATATATATATATATATATATGTATATATATATATGTATATATATATATATATATGTATATATATATATATACGTATGTATATATATATATATATATGTATATATATATATATATATATGTATATACATATATATATATATATACATATATATATATTCATGAATTTCATAATTACACATCATTGTCACATTCATCATAGCAACATAGTTTAAAATTACCTATTTCATTCATCAAATCAGCATAAAACATAGCATCAAATCGAATCATCGTCTAAGAATTGAAACATAGGATGACACCAAATGAGAGAATCAATTTGCCATAGATTAGACTTTAGAGCCCTTTCTTGTGGGTTTTGGAGGAAAACCAAATTTGTTGTGCCAAATCTCCCTAGACGGGTAGCAGCTATCTTGTTTGGGCAGTAATCAGCTATAACAATTTATTTTTGGGCAATTATTGCTGCTATTAGAGCATTATCAAAGCTGAAAACAATTTGAGTATTCCTCAACCTAATAGCAATCATTTCCAGGTCTACAATATGAATATCAAATAAAAGTCTGATTTACAATCATTTTCCAGGTTTGATTTGTTGAACAAAAGTTGAAATTTTAATTTTCCGTCATAGTTGGATGCTAAGTTTGTAATGACTTCCAAAAAAATATATTTCAACATGGGTTATATTAACATATTTTATTATTTTAATGTGGTGCCAGCGAATGGGCAGAAAATCACCATTTATTAAATTTTTTTTTGAAGTTGAATTTTATTTTAAAATTGGAAACTTCAAGCAGTCCCCAGGACGGATGGGAAACGGCCACAAAGTCCTAGGGGCAGTCAACACCATTTGGAAATGCGTTAACCGTTTCCGAAGTTTCGGGGACGGGTTTCCAATTTTCTTGCTTGGGTGGGGGAAGGCTTGGAAACATTTCCGATCGTCCCCAAGTCCTCGAAATGGGGATGGTTTCTGAAACTCAACGCTTAGGGCTGGAAACGCGTTTCCAAGTACCATAGATAAATTGTGATAGTGAATCTGCATTATGATCGACTGACTTAAGTGGTCGAACTTTGTTATTATTTATGACAGACCTCGCTGTCAGGTGTCACATTATTCACAGCAGATATCACCATTGGGTTTCATATTACCTGTGACTAAGATTAACACTGGGCTTCTTGTTATTCCCAACTGATGATATTGTCGAGGTGTTAACCCGTGTCAAGTATTCTTTCTTATGCCAGATCTCCAACCCGTGTTTTGATGCTATTAATACCATCGTGATTATGCCCAATGTTATCGGTAAACAAATATGAACAGTTATGTATTAAATTTAACATGCCTCCGAAGAGGGATGTCCCTACGTGGCCCTTGGGCCACGTAGAGGCATGACTCTTCGAAGTCATGGCTTTTCATCGTGTATATAATTGAGATCATTCAAACTTCAGTGAACATATAACAAGCATACAAGTACCTACAGAGTTATATTCATATTATAATATCATTGCTATTATCATTCACAATATTTGTCTTACAGTGATCCAGTAAAAGCAATCAGTGCTAAGGAAGGAAAAATTCAAGAACCTGCTACAAATACAAAGAAGATAAGTAAAGTTATTCTGTTTATTTGATTCAAAATTTATAGACACATATTTGTAATTGTTTATCTATCAGAGATCCTTTACTTTTAACAAGGATAACTTGGACTTTTGGTGTGATGGTGATGAATCTAGCATTGTGAAGTATATAAGCGCCAAATGATGTTGATGGTGGTGATGATGGAGGTGTGTCTACCAATGGTGTTTCTCCTTTTCTAACTTTCTAAGAATGAACTCCAATTACTAAACTACTTGCTGCTCTATTCCTACTCCTATGAATGGAAAGATTAGCAAATGGACGGGGATCAAATCTGATGAAAGTTTACCAGCAGCTCTACCTCCATAGATGTAATGATTCAAGGGAAAAAGACTAGATTACCACGCAAGGCTTCCTAACAAGCCGTTAGGATGCTAGTGGCCTAGTTATAGATCCCTATCAAACATCCACTAATATCACCATGCAACTATCTATCTACCTTACTTAACAACTTTCTTGAAATGAAATCTACTTTAGCAACTTCAAAGAATCTAACTTTAACTATTGGAAGTAGAAACTATGCAATAACACCAAGTGTTCTTAATCACCATGCAAGTCACAACAATGATAAAGAGAAGCAATTTTGGTATTAGCTTAGCAACAATTTTCTTCAACCCTTTACAAATGAGAGCAAATGGCCTTATATAGAGGCCAAAATTACAACCAATGGCAGAGATTACGAGGCAAAATCAACAATCCAGATTGGATCCTAAAAACCATAATTAAGGTTGCCACCCTATCGGCCAATGAGAAGACGTCACCTCATCAATGGACCAATGAAAAAGGAAAAGTGGCAACCAATGAGAAAGCACCAAAATGGAAGCCAATCAAAATCAGACACCCATCTTATCCAAGAAGAAGGAGAAATTGCCACTTGGGCTTACATCAAATGATCTTCTAATATAGTTCTACCCTTTTCTTTCATCTTTTTAGCCAAAGTGATGAACTTGGCTAGCATGTCATTAACTTCCTTCATGGGACGGCAAAGTGTATGCTTCATCCTGAGCTTAGCTAAATTCATCATGTTGCTTACTGCTTGCAGTGTCTTCTCATGATCCTTATCATTCTCTTTCGCATATCCAATAAAGGCATGGAGAGAGGCAAGGGTACCCAAATGTTTCTTCTTGATGGAAACCTTCCCCAACTCACCCAATCTTGATCCAAATTTTGTCTCATTGACGTCCCCCTCTCTAATATCTTCAAAATCAAGTGCAGCCCCAACATCGCTCAACATGATTGAAATGGAAGTGTTAACGCCTGGGCTATGTTGTGCAATCTCATTATATATCTCTTCAAGTATCGTCAATCTGATAGTCAAGGCAACAAACCAAGACTCCACTGTACTCATTCCTCCATCTACCAACTTGGCCCTTTCCAAATATTTCTCTAGTAGCTCGATAAATGCCTGTAGCTTGGGAATGGCTAAGTCCTTGATTGGAAAGAAATCCTTCCACTCACCTTCAAATGTTCTGAATTTATCTCTAATAGCCATTGATGACCTGAATGTCAAGACAAAGGAAGGCAAGAAATTTTGCTCATCTTGAATTGTATCATGGATCCAATCCTTGACTTCATGCAATTGAGTTGATATCTCTTTTGTGTTGCTCCCATTGTCTTGAGGAAGGGCTACTTGGTGCAACTACTGGATAGGCTGGCAATCTCTCCAATACCTGTTTTTGGCCTCCAACTTTACAATTCTTTCGTTTTCCTTCCTCAACCTTTCTCTAATTGAAACCATGCCTTCCCGGATCTCCTCACATTCCATGTCATCTGTGATTCTTCCCAAGTTATGCTCTACTATCTCATACTCCTGAGCTACAATCTCATCCACTGCCTTGCTAACCTTTGGTATAGCAATCTGAACCTTTCGGTGACCATCATTGTCGCTCCTGATTACCTTTGCCATCGTTTTTGCAATTTGCTTCTGGTTCTCACTATCAACCTTTTCCACTAACCCTTGGATATCTTTAACTGTTCGAGCAGTCACCACCTCGCCTCTTGGCATAAGCATTTTCCTTAACCATAGTGGTGCAGTGCATCTCCCCAAATTTGGATTCGGTTCAACTAGCAAAGCATCACCAACGGCCTTAGGCGTCTGGCTTATTTCCTCAATATCAATTGGCCTATCTTCTTCTTCACTAGTGACTGTCACATCATCTCCATGTTGGTTCTCTGAGAGAGGAGAGTACTCGGTGCTATCACTATAACCACTTGATTCTGAATCAGAACTCACCTCTACCGCGGCCCCTTGTCCACTTGTATTATCCTCTTGGCTTCTAGCCTCAATTATGCTCTCCCTTGACAGTGTTGCATTTTGTTTCTTTGTTGAAGGTTCTTGATGTTGTTTACTTTTCTCAACCTCCAAACTTCTCTTCTTGCTCTTAACTACTCTTTGTTGCTGGCTACTGCCTTCACATTTTTGTCTGACTAACTCCGCTGGACCTTCTTCTTCCAGTTTCATCTTCTCATAAGTAAAGCGTACCTTCCGACTTTGTAATTGCCTTAACTTCTCATTGTACCATGACTCGGTGTGTAGATCAACTGTCCTTGTAGCTGCCTCTAAGGAAGGATCCTAGTGATCATCCCAATCCATTGGACTCAACTCCATTCCATCCACTATATCATAATCTCCTCTCAGCACATTTTCATCATCTTCCAGTTGATCAGGAATATCAAGGCCTCTCCATCTAATTGCCCTCATCATCCTCACTGACAACCTTGAGAAAGCTAGCTTCCTCACATGAAAGTCATCATGTGCATTGGCCCAAAAAATCTTCTATAGTCGGAATAAGTTTGAATGTATTTCCATGAGATGCCTTGATAAGACCATTAGGATCGAATCCTTGTCTTACTCTATACCATCCTAGATGATACCATTCTAACACTTTCTCTGCAGCTGCAAAGGCGACAGGATTGGAGCAAGTATCATTGCCTATTCCAAATGAGAAAGTAATCCCTATCTCACCTTTAAGTTTCATCATTTTGTCATAATGCTCAAGTTGCCTAGCCAACTCCATCAAAACTACCTTGTCGAGTGGGTACCTTGGAAGTCTCTTGGGACAAAATGTACTTCCTGCTACTCTAATCTAAGTAAATTGCAAAAATTGGATGAACCAACTCCCATACTTCTTAACTTTTGCTTCCGCTTCCGATGAGACCCTCTTAGCAGGTGTCCCTTGTAATATCCATACCGTCTTCATGGCAAAGGCCTCATAAAACATCTTATAATCTTTGGCGTTGTGCAAATGAAGCTATGGATAGTACTCATGCACCAAACATTGCCCCGACCCATTGCCAATCACTCCTAAGGCCTTAAGTCCAGGATTTTCATATAATCTTGCAATCAAATTTTAAAGATAGGACTGGAATTGCTTTTGATTTTGTATTGTCCTAAGTTGCAACTCAATTTTCGCTTATAATCCTAGCCCAATCAAATTTTCTCTTTCCATTCTCAATTTCAGCAATAAAGAAGTACATCTAGTTCTCAAATTGCATACCTTGAGCCACGCCCATGATTCGGCTGAGAAGCACAATGAGATCGTCGTACTCTGATTTGAAATCTGACTTGGTGAGCTTTGACGACTTGGTGACTCCCTTCTTGCCTTCGAGTAACCAATTCTGCTTTAGATGAATGAAGTAAGTCTCTTACTTATCCTAAAATAACTTAGCCGCCCAATCCATCATTACCACTGTCATGCTTTATACTAGGGAATATTAAATGCTTCTTTGGCCACTTGTCCGCCGATGTTGGCTAACACTCTTTTCCCTTCATTGAAAATGATGGACTTAGTAACAATATCAAACAGGATGCACACTCCATTACCAATTCTGGACAAGGCAAGGTAGGAGGGAAAGCCGTCGCGTGAACAATTTCGCTCTTGTAGATCTTCTTTGCCATGGGGGATTGTCCTTCCTTCAATCTATCCTTTAATTGTATCATATTCATCATGCCAATATTGGTATCACTTATTCGCCTCACTTTCGAGAAGAAGGTGGTCTTAGGCATCATGTCTTCTTTGTTCTTTTTGGTATTCATTCCCTTTGGGTTCTTGCTTGCACTAACATCTACTATCCTAAACAATTATTTATGCCCCTTCGTTCTAAATGATATGGACTACACTTATCAATCTCTAACCTTCTTTCTATCGATGGAATCTAGCTTATTTTTGCCCCTCCAAGTCCTATCTCTACACTTATTAATCTCCAACATTCAAACTAGGGGTGGGACTACCACTTATTTCTGCCTCTTTGTTACCTTAGGATGGACTACACTTATATCCCCCAACTTCAATCCTAGGGTGGTCTAGCATATTTCTGCCTCTCCAAGTGTCCTATCATGAAATCTACAATTATATCTCCAAACTTCAGCCTATCAATGGAATGATAAAGTGGTGGATGATGAGGGCAGGAAGAAAATAAAAGAAACGAATCAAGTAAGAACAAGGAATAGAATCCGCCTTTAAACCAATCTTCACCTCTAAAAAATGAGTAGAATTTTACCTTAAATCTGTCTTTACCAATAACCGGGCCCAACTCAAATTCAGATCAAATTTCAGAAATTTCAATCTTCCTTGCAAATAATGATGCCCTAGCAAAAGTCGAAATTTTGACTTCCTTGAAACCGCCCACACATGCCAAAAAAAATCAGACCTTGGACCATATAGCCTCTTCACCAAATAAAATCACCCAATTCTGAAATTTGCTGCCAAGAAAATGCAAAAAAATCTACCTTAACAAAATCGCCCTAGCTGGAAAAAATCAGAATTGCTCCAAAAATCACCCTAAGGTAGAAATTCGCCCAAACAAGGAGAAGAAAATTCTGCCAAAAAGAGAGAAATTCTGCTCCAAGAAGAAATTGCCCAAGCTGGAAATTGCCTTTAGAAGAAAATCGCTCACCCAAGGAGGAGGAGGAAGAAGGAATGAGAAAATAAGAGGCTTGGGAGCCCCTCTTATACCAAATTTTCTTGCCTCTCCAACTGGGCCGACTTTACTTAGAGGAAAGCAAAATTAAAATAGCTCTTTATTAATGGCTCAAATTTAAATGCAAGATTAAAATTGAATTTAGCAAAGCCAAAATCAATTTTCAATTTCAATTTACCAATTTTCTTAACATTTTTAAAAATCTTCTAGGCAATATTTCAACCAAATTAATGCGATTTTGCAATTTAATTCAATTTTGATTTTGCAATACAATTTCAATGTTTTAACCAAAATAAATCATTTTTTTGGCAGTCCAAATCAATTTTCCAATTTCAATTTCACTGTCAAAAAATTTCCCTTTTCCCCAAAAAAATTTAAGATTTTCCAAAACAATTAAATCTAAATTCATTCTGAAAATGTTCAAGTTTATACAATTATTTCAAATTTTCAAAAATCCGTCTAAGTCCAAATATTTGCAAATTTATCCTATCGAATATTGTTCTAACCATTGAAAAATGTTGTTTCTGAAATTTGTTTAGCCAAAGGATAAAATTACATGCTCCGGAAAATCAAGTTAACACCAGGTGAAAAAACAAATCACATCCCTCCTGGCCCGAAGGCGTCCAAGGTGTAAAATTTTCAAATCGAAAACCTCTAGACAACTTTGAAAAAATTTGCCAAGGCAACTGAAAAAAAGAGGGGACCCCCAAAAAAAAATTTGGGGCGATGGTGTGAAAACCTCACAACAAAATACTGATTTACTATGGGTAAAGAATCAATTCGCTTTCAATTATGGTGTAGAACCTAGGTTTCATTTTCCAATTATTTTAATCAGTTTAAAATTTACAAATATTCAAAAATCTAAAATATCTTTAATCAATAGTTTTTTCTTTTTTGTAAATATCTCAGAAATAATTTCCTTTCTGTATCAATAGGTGTCAATGTCTAAGAAATAAATACCTTTCTTTATCGATAAGTGTAAATATCTCAGAAATTATTTACTTTCTTATTTGATAGTTGTATGGCAGTTTCACACAGAGATGAAGATAGATTGGCGGGACAAGGTTTTGTTATTCTTGCACCAAGTGTGAGGTCGTCCATTTCTCCTTCCTCACGTTCTACTCTATGAGGGAGCATGCAATTATCAAATTATCAGTATATGTCATGTGTTGACACACGTTCATTTTTGCAAATTTAGGTTCATTTCATCAACGCATTTCATAAACACAGTAAGGGCATCAGCTTACCTAGAGCTAGCAAAATTCAGTTCTCGATATTCACAAAAATTATGGATGCAACATGCCTTTATGTTCATTTTGCACAAGAAAAAGGCATTGTTTGAGATGCTTGGCTTGAATAGAGCCAATAAAGTTTGATTTCACAAAGGTGCTGAAATAAGAAATGAGACCTGTATGTATAGCAAATTTATGTGCTTTTTGCACCTTGTTGTTTCTGGATTCAATTGTGTAAATAATTCTACATCAATGTTTTGAATCACACTCTATGATCCATCATCAGGATGAACATAAAAGAGATCATAGGGAGTAAGTGGGACTTGTATGTATAGCAAATTTATGTACATTACACAAGAGAACGAATTTGTATATATTGTCAATTGAAACCTTACAAACAGTAGTATAAATTCAAAATTTTGAGATGACTGCTGCACATAATCCTTTAGTGGAGGCAAATATGCTTTTAATGAATCCTCAGATCTTAACTCTAGCCCAATAACAATTTCCATATACCTAGATTCCTTTAAAAGGAAGCTCTTTTGACTGGCTGAAATTATCAAATAAAAAAATTTAAATTGTTTGCGAGCTCATCATATTTAAATCTCTCTTTTTCTAGCTTTTGAATCAATCATGGACACAAAATAGTGGAGCGTTTTAAAGCAAAGCATACCATAAATACAAAAATGAAGAAGTTAACCTGGCTAAGCTTTGCTCTTTCCCCAACAGGCTTAGACAATCAACCATGCTATAATTGTCAATTCTTCCTTACTTCCGCCTTAATTTTGCATAGGCTTTTCCTTAATTTTAACAGAAATCTCTGAATTGCAATATTAGTACAGTTATAAAGTTTTTATCTTCAATTCTCAAGCGCTCTAAGCCACAGCTGCACAATTATTCTTAAGGTTTGCTTCTTTATGCGCAGATTCATTGAAACAGAACCGGAACAATTATTAAGTTATTTGTCATAAACATTGCCTCCCAAGGAAGCCAAAGAGTAGACATAGCCGTGAGGAGTTGAAACCCTGTTGGGAAAATGGCGAATGTTGGGAGTGGGATTTGATGATCTGCCAGTCAGACCAACCTAAAGATGCTGACATGACATTTTTCCAGCTTAAATATAAGCCACTACTCGTGCTTTTTTGTGCAAAATAAATGGGAAAAAGCTTAAATCCATTACCCTCTTGTTATGGCACCTCCAAAATATTACTGTAGTCATTCCCTTTCAACACGTGGATGGGGACCTATAAATTTTGTCCTATGCTTATTCTTTTTACTCTATGTGAAGTAAAATAGCATAGGCTTGTTTGTGACTTGATTTATAAATGTGGATCTGTAACAATATTGTATGATGGAAACTATTTTCTTTGGTGATATTACTAGCAATTGCACCCAAATGAGGTGCAATGGTAACGTAGATAGGATGATATATTTGTAAGAGTATATTATGTTGACGGGAGAGTTCTTTGTATCAAGATTTATTTCATTCTTTGTTCAAGTACAATGCATTATCCACATCAAACCTAAGAGAAGGAATTTTAAAATTGTGTGCAAGTTATACAGGTAGTAGCAATACGAGAAATGCAACCAAATTTAGAAGAATAATGTAGAAGACATTTGTTAAAGTAATGTGCAATGGATGAGCTCTGGGAATCTTTAGGAGGCATATGAGAGGCTTCTATACCCTTGTGTTTTTTAGAGAGAGAGAGTTGTGCCAAGTGAACTTCCTCGTTTTTCCTTATAATTGTATATGGATTGTTCTACACTTTGGAATATCCATCATAAATGAAAGTCGTTTGAATATGGAGCTCATTTAATGACTTGACTCTAAATATTGTTGTGAATGTGAGATCTTGCCTTTCCACCTAGCCAATATCAACAATTGCCTTATGCAAGGTCGGGACTTGGGATTTGTGTATGGTTATGGCCCATGCCACTGCAAGGGTATCTGTTTTTGACTTCCCAAAGCTATGGGAATTATCGTTATGATTTTGGGGTCTTCTTCATTCCATGCAGGGCCATTGTAATTTTCAAACCTTGCCACAACGTACATTGGTATATATGGCAGTTTCGTGCCAGGGCTGTAAACAATTTCAAGTAGTTCACCAAGAGCTCCATTTACAAGTCCTACTTGAAGAGAACAAATTGTAAGTAAATAGAAGATAAAAATAAACGAAATCAGTGTACAATATTTATCATGGTTCACCACAAATGTGGCTACGTCCACACTGAAGAGCAGAGCAAATATTTTATTCATCCATTGCAACTTATTGCTTACATCTCCCACACATAGGGCTTTGCCCTTATATCTATACAATAGTCCCCACTAGAAGACGAAGAGCCAAACAAGAAATAAACAGTCAGGAAAGACGAAATGAAGAGTTGGACTTCACATCCAACAATCTCCCACTTGGTGTTCAACTCAAGATGCAACCTCACATTTGAACAACCTCCCACTTAAACTCTGCATTCCTTTACCAAATCCCATGGTAAGAAATTGCCAATAGACAATCATCACACTTGGAATAGCAACCAAAGCCAGTTGCTAATCACATCCAACTAACTATAAAGCATTAGTAGATTTATGCTGAAAAATACAGCTCATACAACAACTCAATTTGTACAAGCAATGTCAACCAGAAGTTGACTCATCTACCAATCAGCACACAAAAGGTGCAACAATGACTTGAGTTGATCTGCAAACCACAACCAACCTACTAAAAATTATCATAACCTTTTCCAAGTCCTCTATTGGAAGGAACACCATGCAAACCATAACTCATCCTTCTACCAACACCACCAAGTGCTCAGCTGTCTCAAGAATGATCTCCTTGACCTCCCCATATGAGAGCATTTACAACACCCAAACACCACGGATGAAAGCCCCTATAAACAAGAAGATCAAACTCTAGACATTCCAAAACTAGGATCCATTTTAAACCACTTCCTAAACTCAAATGCACAAGGAGATAAATCTGCCGAGTAGACCAAGCGTGGGGAGTGAGAATGCTCCTCCAGGAAATACCAAGTCAGAATGACTCTTCTCTAAGAGTAATTTCCACTGGGTCCATAATGAACTCACAGCCATCCATAGGTGTAGGCTCCTCAGACTTCATGTTGAAACCTCAAAGAGAAATCGTCTCAATAAATGTTCTCTAAACCAAGAGAACTGTAGCCTCACCCAAACTACTATGATCAATCCATACCAAGCTTCAAAACCAAAGATGCACCATCATGAAGTTCTCCAACCCAATGATCGATGTACTCAATACCACTATCAGAAACTCCCATTGCACATCTGCAATCCTGGAACACAACTTGGCAACATAATCTAACATCTCCACAAAGGAAGACCACATGCTCCAAAGAGCAGAACCTGTCAAGAAAAACCTCTTATTACAAAATAACTCCATAATTGGAGTTATAGCTTACAACTGCAAATGTTTCATAGCCTGCAGAATTAGCACCAAATCCAACATCTCTTTATTCAAAAAATATATTATACAAGAATCACAGCACCACCAAGCTTCAAGAAAGATGCACAACAAAGGAACTTGAGAATAAATTGTCCTCATTTGGTCCAAGGTTGTTAACACAAGACAATATTAAAACATGACATCCCTTGTCTTCCTTTGTTTCTACCCCTCGAGTGTTGCACATAAATTTCCAATTTTATTGCATTCAATACTCTGCCTACCCTTGAACTGAATTGAGGACATTAAAACTCACCTTCTATTTCTTCAACTCTTAGCTCTATCAATTCCCATGCACTCAACGAGTGAAAAAAAGTGCTCAAATTTGCACAAAATAAAAGACCATCCATTGATGTAAACGATTGGTTCCTCTCAAGGATTGTAGCAAAGTGCTTCCCTCGTGCTGCTAATTTGACATCAAATGTATTTATTGCTACTTCTGAGCATGTATTAATATCGGTACCCCAAAACATGAAATGAAACAACATTGCCACTGTGCAGCAGCCCAAATCCTAGCCTTTCGATTGCATCAACCTTCCTCTACGGCAACTCCAACACAAACTTAATTTCTGCAGCCTTCAGTCATTACTCCAGGGCTACCATTCCATATTGTCCTTCGCATTCTTCAATTTTTAACAGGCTTCTTCTTCCTTTCGGGCTCTTATAGTCTGCTCTTCTCTCCAGGATCTTACATGCTCTGATACCAACTAAAGAGAATAAATCATAAGTAAAATAGCAAATGAAAATAAACAAGACGCATGCATAATATTTATCGTGGTTCACCACAAATGTGGCTATGTCCACACTGAAGACCAAAGAAATATTTTAATCAGCCATTGCAACTTGCAGCTTACACCTCCCACACATAAGACTTTGCCCTTATATTTAGACAATAGTCCTCAATAGAAGACGAAGAGCCAAACAAGAAATGCAAAATCAAAGAAGACGAAATAAAGAGATGGATTTCACATCCAACACTACTTGTGTCCATATTATCCATTGAACTCCTAGTGCTTGTTACAATACTCAACGCAATTGGGCGGTTCAACATTTTCAACATTCTCCGGTTGTGGAACCTAACCAAATCATTTGTGGCATACAAATGCATCAATTTGTCAAATATATCCTTCTCACTCAATGTAAAATGGTTATTTGTTCATGACATCAGAATCTCCCAATCTCCGGGCATGGGTTCGATATTTCTAATGTTTTGCAAAATTTTCTGGAATTTTGCTTGTGTCGTAGATTATCCTTGTTGGAAAAAAGTTTGTACTGTCACAACAATTGTGAATTGTTCCCACCATAAATTGGCAGTTGAACATAATACATATATGGGCTTGTCCATCATAGGGGGCAATTGTGTGAAATCCCCTACCAAATTATGTTCGTACAACCCAAAGGAAAGATGTTGGTTTTGAGCAAATGCCTCACACAGCCTGGTATCTACTTTTTGCAGTAGTTTTGGTCCTATAAAACTCATTTCATCAATGAGAATATATTTCTTGTCCTTCAATTCTTCTTGAAATGTTGTCAATACTTGTCCTTGCAAGGCTTGCATTTATTTAAATGAAATCCTAGCATAGAATGTATTGTGGACACGTTGATGTTGAATGCATCAACTTGTGTAGGTGCTACTGTTAGTAGCAGGCTCTTGTTCTCCATTGTCTGACTGCTGAGTTGTTTTTTATGCAAGCAATCAAGTAGGATTTACCTGTATCAGTTATCCCTTGTATAATCATCTGCAATGGTTCAGCAAAGGGGCATCCACTATGTTGAGTAATTATGTTGACCGCCAACTTTTGCGTCTGTGACAATGTATGATCAAGAACATTTAAATAAGATGGCATGTTCTCATTTGCAATGGATATTTTTTTCATACTGATAAATTTTGTCACAATTTCATGTTAAGTATTGAGGTACAACAATATGATCCCATCTGTTATTTCTATCAAAGTCTCTCCTACCAAGCATATCAAACTCATCTAGAGAAACACCTTGTGAGGGGGCCATTTGAGAAAACAATTGTCATTCATTCAGATCTATTCTCTATGTCATGTCCATATCATTATCACTTTGTTCATCTCCTAACTGTAGTTCATCGTGGATGTTAGGAAGAACGTGCCTCACATCATATTTCATTGCATTCATCTACTTCCATTTTTTTATTATTGTTTCCTTTGTAAGGCCTATGTTAGTTTCAACGTTGCAAAAATGCTTGTACAAAAGTAGCTCAGCCCAACAAAACATCTGAAATTATTCGGAGTCCTCGTTTGGGATGCAGAACATATTGACACTCGCTTTAACATCCAGAGATGGATTTCACATCCAACACTACTTGTGTCTAAATGTTGGTTATGAGCATGATACGTTGACCTCTACAAAGAAGCACTTGTTTTTCAAGTTGTTCATCAAGGCCTACATTGTCCATTGAACTCCTACTGCTTGTTACAATACTCAATGCAATTGGGTGGTTCAACATTTTCAACATTCTCTAGTTGTGGAGCCTAACCAAATCATGGGTGGCATACAAATGCATCGATTTGTCAAATATATCCTTCTCACTCAATGTAAAATGGTTATCTATGCATGACATCAGGATCTCTCAATCTCCAGGCATGGGTTCGATATTTCTAATGTTTTGCAAAATTTTCTGCAATTTTGCTTGTGTCACAAATTCTCCTTGTTGTTGGAATAAAGTTTGTAATGTCACAACAATTGTGAATTGTTCCCACCATAATTTGGCAGTTGAACCTGATGCATATATGGGCTTGTCCATCATAGGAGGCAATTGTGTGAAATACCCTGCCAAAATTATGTTGTCACAATCAAAGGAAAGATGTTGGTTTTGAGGAAATGCCTCACGCAGCCTGGTATCTACTTTTTGCAGTAGTTTTGGTCCTATAAAACTCATTTCATCAATGAGAATATATTTCTTGTCCTTCAATTCTTCTTGAAATGTTGTCAATGTTTGTCCTTGCAAGGCTTGCATTTATTTAATTGAAATCCTAGCATGGAATGTATTGTGGACACATTGATGTTGAATGCATCAACTCGTGTAGGTGCTAGTGTTAGTAGCAGGCTCTTGTTCTCCATTGTCTAACTGCTGAGTTGTTTTTTATGCAAGCAATCAAGTAGGGTTTACCTGTATCAATTATCCCTTGTATAATCATCTGCAATGGTTCAGCAAAGGGGCATGCACTATGTTGAGTAATTATGTTGAGCGCCAACTTTTGCTTCTGTGACAATGTATGATCAGGAACATTTAAATAAGATGGCATGCTCTCATTTGCAATGGATATTTTTTTCATACTGATGAATTTTGTCACAATTTCATGTAAGTATTGAGGTACAACAATATGATCCTATCTGTTATTTCTATCGAAGTCTCTCCTACCAAGCATATCAAACTCATCTAGAGAAACACCTTGTGAGAGGCCCATTTGAGAAAACAATTGTCATTCATTCAGATCTATTGTCTATGTCATGTCCATATCATTATCACTTTGTTCATCTCCTAACTGTAGTTCGTCGTGGATGTTAGGAAGAACGTGCCTCACATCATATTTCATTGCATTCATCTACTTCCATTTTTTTATTATTGTTTCCTTTGTAAGGCCTATGTTAGTTTCAACGTTGCAAAAATGCTTGTACAAAAGTAGCTCAGTCCAACAAAACATCTGAAATTATTCTGAGTCCTCCTTTGGGATGCGGAACACATTGACAATCGCTTTAACATCTCTTTGTTTCCATTTGAATTGCCTGTGGCTAGCAGAGTAGGAGGATCTTGCCGATTCTAGTAGTGTTAGTGATTCAAGTTCATGAGGCCTAGTAATGTAAGCATGTAAGTACCTTGAATGGACCTGTCCACCATCATTTTTTCTTGTAATTAGATGGAACACTTTTGGTCCAACATTTAGTAATGCAAAAGGTTGATCACAAAAAGCAAGGGGTAGTTTCTGTAGCATATGACATGTTTCTTGTGCTCCTATATCACATTCCGCTACAATTTCAGTTAGGAATTTTCGATAAACTGCAAGAGTCAAGTTAACAGGATCCTAAGATGCTAAAAATCTTCTCAACATATCAATACAAGCCTCAGATGTTCTCTCTGCTTTTGCTGCATACTTTTCAATGTATAAATTAAAACAAGTGCCTGTGAAACAAGAGGCTAGCAATCTATGATGGCTCTCCATTTCAAAAGCATTTATGGGTTGTGTATGTTTAACCTATTATCATTTTTGGCACGTTCATATTTTATCTTCCCATCATTATCACAAATAACAGAAGAGATAGTTTGTTCTTTCCATGGAGCTCTATATTGACATTCTTTTGTTTTCCCTCTCTTTCACAGCCACGTTCTCTCTGTGCATTTTGTGTCTCTAGACACAATTTACTATCTCTTCATAGTCATGGGAAGGATTTGTAGCAAAGATTTCAATTGTGTCCAACAAGCATTGGTCATATAGAAAAGAGTGAAAATGCATTGTTTCTAAGAGGCATATCACGAGGTTCCAAGCACTAACATACCTATTAAAATAGTGACATGCTCTTTCAACTTCAATTGTGTTATCCCAATCAAGTTTATCAATATCAAGGGCATCATGGAGCCAAATAACTCTGTGGATGTGACCAGTCCCTCTACATTGTCACTCAATTCTATGCCAATAGTCCCTTGCACCAAGCAATTTGTCAATCACTTCCTCACGAAATAATGTGAACCGTTCATGCAAGTACAATGACATGATATGGGGATCATCAATAACATTTTCCAACCTTTGTTTATTCATTTGCATTCTAGAAGACACACCATTACAGAAACAACATTGTAGATCAGGCCACTTTGTGTCTACTGCACTTAAAGTGAAGAAAAGTGTTACATCCCAAATTTTGCCCTAAATTTTAAGTTGAACATAGCCATTGTTTTAACGAAACAATATCATGTGAAATTGAGTTAGTTAATTATAGCTATTGCTTATTTCTTCATATCATGTGAAATTGAGTTAGTTAATTATAACCGTTGTTTATTTCTTCATATCATGTGAAAATGAGTTAGTTAATTATAGCCGTTGATTATTTCTTCATGATCGTGTGAAATTGAGTTAGTTAATTATAGCCATTGCATCGATTTATTTATCATAGGAAAGTAAGTTAGTTAATTATAGCCATTGTATCAATTTATTCATGATCATGTGAAAGTAAGTTAGTTAATTATAGCTGTTGTATATACGATGAACATGTAGAGTTAGTTACTCTGACATTGATGAAATCCCTAACGGTCAATTGATGATTTTGAATTAACAATTTTTAAATCTTGAATTGATGTCTTGGGGAGAATGTTGTTTTGAATGATTACAGGAAGGAGACTGAAGAGAAAGGGGAAGTATTGCTAAACAGGGTCATCGGAAGGGAATGGTCGAATAGCTCAGTCATCAGAATCGACAGGTTTGACCTAAAACTATCTTGGCAAGGTTACTAGTACTTGGCAACATATTTCATGGTGGAACTGCATGAGCTATAAGAAGAACATTTTAATAAATAAAGTAAAATAAACATAAATTCTTACCTTTAAAAGACTTATCAAATATTATTATTAAACTATTATTTTACATTCTCAACTACGAACATATGTAAATAATAATAAGATGACACTAGTACATTATAAATAATAATACAATGATGCCACCTTATCATTACATACACAAGCGAAGATGAGAAAATATAATAATAATAAATTAATAATAACTTTTAAAACTTTTCATCTTCTTTCGTTCTTTCTTTTCCTCCTCCTTTCTTTTTATTCTTTAAGTCGATTTGAATGGTTTCGAATGGTTTCTTGTAACAGATGGAAGCCATAGAGTCAGGCTTTTGTTTATTCTGACTCTCATAATCGTATGATGCATTCAATTATTTCCATTCAGCCTTTCAAACCCATTGCTGCTGAAACCCCAAAGCAGCAGAGATCAAAAATCTGAATTTATATTGCCTAAATTTTTCATATCATACTTGTCGCAGATCACAGTTCAGAAATCAAGGATTCATCCAAGCGCAAGCCTTTCAAAGTCATTTAGAGGAGTCACGTAAGGCACCTGTCGCATCTTGTTATTTTCTTTATTTTCCTAGTTCGATGCACAGCAAACCTAGTTTATTTATATGTTCTAAGATCTGCCGGTTCTCAGTTTTCTTTTTCATGATGTAACAACAGTAGTAAGGAGAATGTAATACCGATTTCATGTCATGATATCTGATAGTTCCATACAAATGCAAGGAATGATAGGTAGAAATAGATATATATACATTTGTAATCAACTTCATATAATGGAAACCTTGCTGTGTAGTCTGATAAATATATTTAAATCCAAATACTTCCAATCATATTTCATAATGGTGAATAAAATATCTCAAAAACAAAACACCAATGAATTCACCAAGCGATGATGCCAAAATATGGTGAAGAAGGTGAAATGTTATGCTGCAATTATAGTATGATAGCACCTTGGAATCACCGGCTTGGAGTCCTGAATAAGGTGAGGAGGTGTAGAGAATCTGTAAAACAAGAATGACATCAAAATAAATAAATAACATGATAAATAATGCATTAGCTCATGCATGTTCCACTCATGAAGAATGTTGTCAAGCCGAGTGGTGGAGATCGGGTTTGTAGACCCAATTTTGAAATCCTTGACCAGGGTGGACTTAGGCAGATATGTCGAGCAAGTGATCTTTGTTGATTTTTCAGACGCTTCAATTATTTTGGCGAATAACTGTTTGGACTTCAACCCACCTGATTACTCTAATGGCTGAACTTATGAACATCCCAAGCCCAACCTCGGGGTAGGGAGGGTCGTTCTATTAAATTAGAATATGTGGGGATAAGTAATGGTCTGCGGTTGGGAGGTTAAGCCTATGTCAAGGCTTCTCGTCTCACAAATGTCGGGGTTTGGACAGCAAGTAAAAGAAGTTTCTCAAATTATACTGTATGTTCTTTGAACCTCCGAATGTTTAGTTATTTCTTTTCAAGATGAAAGTCATTTACTCTAGAAATAGTTGTGAATTAGAAGTTAAATGTTTGCAATTATCTCAATTTGTAATTAGATAGATATTTCATATCAAGAACATTTGTTATTTAATTCCAGCTGGATATTTAGAAGTAGTTAAATGATCGCAATACATAAATATCTCATTTTGTATTTTTAGATATTTCATTTCAAGAATATTTGTTACTTACTTTCAGCTGAATATTTAGAATAAGTTAAAATGCATTAATATCTCATTTTGTATTTTCAGAAAACTCGATAGAATATGTATTGTATATTGAATAGAGTTTTATTTCAGTTATAAACAGTTGATGGAAATCAATGTCATGTGATACAAATCAGGAAATTAGTCGATTCAAGATTAAAACTTGTTTAGGAAAAATCAGTATGTTACATATGGTATCAGAGCACTAGGTTCGACACTGAACCTAGGGCACATCACCTTCTTAAAAACTTAATAGAGATCTGAAATTACTATAGGATGTTAGTACGTAAAACACCCTGCAAGAAAACTCGACATCCAATCTTTCCCTATCTTATTAAAAACATGACTAAGTATGACTACTCCTGCTATTCTGAACCTCGAGATAATGAAACCCTGAATCAGGTGATTCAACGAATGAAAAAGGAAAGAGTCAGGTGGACTCTTACCAAAAAGGCAGCTTATAGAAACAAGCTGATACAAAGCTGGAATGCTCAGCAGAGCAGCCCCCTATTACAGTTTCATAGATTCTAGACGGTACGAGATATGTACCAGTCTGAACCCAAAATGTAATGCTGTAAAGCAAGATTAAAATGCTATGTAGACTTCCTCAGTAGAGAAAAATTTTGTAAATAAAATTGCTTAGTTGAGCAATAGAAATAAAATTAAGTTATTGGAGATATGTGTTGAGAGACTTTATCTCTACTTCTTTTTTTTCTTCTTTCCGAGTAATAACACAATTGTAAATTAACAAGTGGGAAATCTAAAATATAAAAATGAATAATAGCTAGAAGGCAGAAAATCAAGATATAATACGCGAAAACCCTCAATCTTCCAATGAACTACTACTCCAAATCTTGCAAGAAACACAATTAAAGTTAGAAACCATGGAAAGGAGGATGAGTGAAATGGCAGCCCAGATGGGGCAAAACCGTGAAAAAGTGCAAACCACACCCACTTTTAGAGTAGAGATAAAAGTCTCTGAACGTAACGAAACCCCCTCTCCCAAACGATCAGAAAAGAAAAAGAAGAAAGAAATAGTAGTTGATTTATCAGTAGACATAAAGAAAATAAAACCACCTAAGTTTTCTAGTTCTGAGTCCGAAGAAGAAGCAGAAGCATGGTTGACTGAAATGGAGCAATATTTCGAGATTAGAAACTTCTCTAAGACCTCAAAGGTAGTATGGGGTGTATATCATTTCACCGGGAAAGTTGCAACTTGGTGGGGAAACACTAAGGTCGAGCAAAACGTTAGAACTACTGATATCACCTGGGAGAAATTCGTGGGCATATTTCGGAAATGATGTGTAATGTCCCCTTTTTAGCATTCATAGCATGATGTTGTCATTAGCCTATTTCCCCACGGTCCCCTAGGCTAACCAGGACATTAAAGGGGCTTAGAGGCCATTTGGCCTAGATAGTTTCAGTTGCAGGTCTTTCTGAGGGGTTTTGAGGCAACTTTGGGCATACTTACTATTTATAATAAGTCATCTTGGACATGGGCGGACATCCAGTGGCAACGGTATGTCGATGGTAATTGTTTAAAATCGACAAGAAGACTTGTTCATCATTTATAAGATTTGTTATGCATTGATAAAGCTATTTTATAAAGTTAAATTTAAATATTTAACTTTATTAATGCATAGACTATAGTTTGTGGGAAATATTTAAATTAAAAAAGTCCCCTTTATTTTATAACACATTGGAGACATAAGTTACATAAAGAGAGTTATGTCTTATCCCACATTGAGAAAACAAAGGATTGAGCTCTTGTGAGAACACTATAAAAGAAAGGGAAGAGCTTCTTTTTAGTAGGCTTGGAAATATCAAAGAAATTGGAGAATTTTTTGGAGATTATGTCTCTATAGTTTGAAGGACGAAATCCCTTCAAGCTGAAAATCTTGACGCCATTGAAAGATATGGTCTTGAGATTCAACATAGTAGCAGTTCGAAAAAGCGGAACCGAAAAAGCAGGCTGAAAAAAGCGGATACGAAAAAGCTGTCCGAAAAAAGCGGAACCGAAAAAGCAGACTGAAAAAGCGGGTGCGAAAAAGCAGGCTGAAAAAGCAGTTCGAAAAAAGCGAAGTAGAAGGGGCAACATAGGAGAAAATTATTACAGCCATCTACAACCAGGTTCTTTGTTATGTATTGTTTTTTAGGGTGTTATAAGCTTCAGCTTTAAGTGTGCATTATACCAGCATTATCATTTTGTAATCCATGTACATGCCAAAGTCTTGGCCATATTTCATGAGCATTGTAATTTTCATTGCAATTAAGAAGATAATAGTTGCTGGTGCCATTTAAGCAATTTAATATCATTATTTATCAGCTAATTAGTTTGCATACCAACTGTTTGTAAAAATGCTAGTTGGTTGTAAGTGTTCATTTCTCATGCTTAGATCATATATATGCACTAAATATTGTCAAAATTAGTAGCACACTCATGTTAGGTCATTGTGTAGTCCATTGTAGTCTTCTAGCACAAGATTTTCATTGATGCAAATTGAAGAAAAAGTCATTTGAAGCTAGCTGAAATACTATATCAGTCATATGTCCCTTGCATGTGAATTGTTTGATGAAATTCCTTGAGCTTTCATCAACATTTTTTTGAGGGCAGATTAGAGGTGGGTTATTACAGTGGTATCACAGCGGTTTCCTGCCATCCTGTGGAGGTCTTATTGGGAATTTGGATTAGCCAGATAGAGAGAAAAATGTTTGACAAAATGAATGCCGGTCTAGATCAGGGAAAGGAAAGATTCTTACAATTATTAGACACCTTAGCACAGGGACAGCAATCAGCAGAGCAAAGAGCACAGGAACAGAGTCAAAGATTTGAGCTTATGATGCAAATGATGGCTCGTCAAATGGGGTTAAAATGCTAATGTGGTTGGAGGAAATAATCAGAATGGTAATAATCAGGATGGGGCACATAATGGAGGCGAACAAGTTGAGAACAATTTCAGTCATGCACCCCAGCAAACTAGGACAGTGAGTTCGAGGCCCATGGTTCCAACATTTCCTCCTAGAGCTCCAAAGCAGCCCGTACCAGAGCCCCAGATCACTGATATACAAGACCAGCTGAGGAGAGATTGGGAAGCCGGAGGTCCAGATTTTATAGCTGCAATTACCTTTAGGGAGTATATAGATGTGCAGATGAAGCATATGTCACGTGGACATGACAAGAACCAGAGCTATGAGCTACGGAAGAAAGTAGGGAAACTTCAGTTACCATATTATGATGGCTCGAGGAAGTCTACAGCAAGAGCTTGGGTTCAAAAGCTTGACACATATTTTCAAATGAACCCTATGCCTGGGGAAGAAGCTATTAAGTATGCCGCAATTCACCTGGATGGGTTAGCACACAAGTGGTGGCATCATGGTATGGTCACTATGGGTCATGCACACATTACCTCATATGTGGAGTTTACGGAGAGACTGATTGAACGTTTTGATAGGCCTAAGGATCGTACCTTCCCTATGACAGGCAGAAACTTGTATGAGGAGTTTAACAGACATGCTGATTCGATACAGGGAGACATTAGCATATCTTCAAGTAATCGTTTATCTGCATCATCTTCATAGGTAGAAGGGGTTACAGACGTTGTGCAGGTTGAGTCAAAAGGTGATATCACAGGCACACCGGATTGTGCGATTGACACAAATAGTGATTCCAGTACAGTTGAGCTAGATGAAGTTACAGCAGTTGAGGATACTGTCATGTTTGAAGATAGTACAGTTGATCAGAAAGTGAGCATTTAGGACTTTGCAGAAAGTGAGTATCAGGCATAGTTGGATGCTTCTTCACATGAGATAGAGGCTAGTAGCTCTTCACTTGGTTTGGCAAGCCAGCTAAAGACAGGGGAGAAGGATATTGTCGCGGCTTTATCTCATCATGACAGGATGCATGGATTGATTGAGAATCACATTTGGATGATTCAACTGCAGGAGAGACAGAAAGGAGTCACAACAGGTTCTTGTGACAACTTACAGCAGATCAAGGAAGGCATGGAGGCAATGAAGGTAAGTTACATACACCTACTTTCAGATCGCAATCATCTCCTTAATCTTGTAGGGATCTATTTAGATGCATTGAAGAAGGAGGAGGAGGTTGACTGGTTTTCTCATGAGCTGGAGGATACTCAGAATTCCTTGGTGTGTATTCAGTTGGCTCTCCAGGATTCTGAGAGACATGTGGACGAGCTTTGTCTTGAGGTGAGCTCAGTTCGAGAGTTGGCGCATATAGCAAGGACTCAGTTTTCTTTTACAGTCAGGTCACATGTTGATGATTTCTCAAAGATGACAAAGTTTACAGGAGAGTCCCAGGATCTAATTATTACAGATGACACCCAAGGGGATGTTGTGGACAGTTTTGAGGACTTAGTTTCCTCAGCAGTTTCTTATGGTACAGAGGGGTTGGACAGCGATGCTTCAGTTTTTGATACTAATGTTGATATGAGCTTTGGAGTTGATTCACAAGATATGGATGGTAATACTCTAGAGACCAGTAACTTTGAGGATACTCCTTTAGATAGTGCGTCAAAGGAGGTTTGTAGGAGACAGTCTAGCCAGTGCCATCATGTGTCTAGTCAGTTGAGAGTTAGTGAAAGAGACATTTCTATCGCTTGCCAGTATTTCGACGCTGCTCGTCAGTTGTTAGCAGTTTATGGATGGGGTTCTCCTACTAGTGATGAGCAGGGAGGTAGTTATCTTTCCTTGACAAAGATCCACTCTTTATGGGAGGCTATTCAGATTCTGAGACAGGATTATATGCAGTTGGTAGCCGATAGAGATTATCTTATGGAGTGGGGGAGTATAGCATACGATGCATTATTGGCCAAGGAAGATGAGGTGAGTGAGCTTACTCAGCAGCTCGAGGTGACTTCTGAGATTCTTGAGAGTACACAGTTGGCTTTCGAGGAGTCACAGTTTCATTTGGCTAAGGTGACCATGGAGTTAGAGCGACTGCAGTCTTTACCAGATTCTGTACAGTCACAAGCTGTGGTGTCTGGTGATCCGAGGATGTCCATGGTCGAGATTGTCAGAGACAGTGGAGATGGGGATGCATCCATCCTTGATACTAACATTGGCATATCGGTTTCGTTCCCACTAGAGTCAGGTTCAGTTGAGTTGGGTGCTATAGCAGATTGTTGTGGTATGCCTGACATGGTGGTGGCCTCTAGTACTGATGGCACGGAGACTAGAGATGTTGTATCAAAGATCATGTGTGATGTTGGTGATCCGGCAGTTGGCATGGTTCCTGCTAGTGATACTACTCCCTTGGTGATGTCTTCGGAGGTAGTAGTCAGTTCCAGCTTGGTTAGTGATTGATTACAGTTAGTTTCATCTGGGTTGCAGTCTGAGCCACTGACTGAGATTGGCGCATTCTATCGGCATTACACTGTGAGGTATGCTCATCAATTTACCTTTGATGACCATGTTGATGAGATGATGATACGGAGATATACTTTGATTCCTAGTGCTTGTCATCGGTTATGGGACAGTTTGACGCCACAGGATGAGAGTTGTGATGGGCATGACATGGCAATAGGTTCTGTGGTTGATAGCTTGATAATACATGACTTAGAGCAGGAGTTTGGGAGTGATGCTTCAGCGGTTGTTGTTATTGATTCTACTCCTTTGGCTATGACATCTCCTGACTTAGTTGGTGATCAGTCACAGTGGGTTGTATCACTTGTTCATGGTGAGTTGTTGACTGAGATTGGTTCTTTTTACCGGCAATATACTAAAGGATATGTTCATTGGTTTGCTTTTGATCCATGCGTTGAGGAGTTGATGACAGACAGGTTTGGACTGGGCTCTCATTTTTGCTATCTACCGTGTAATGACTATTCACCATTAGCAGTGCATGGGTGTTATGGTTATGAGACAGTGGCCGGTAATCTGCAGAGTTGTGTTAACTGCAGTAGATGTACAGTGTATGGATTCTCTGTATTTGGTGCAGTTTCATGTGGGAGTGGTCACCATTGTAGCAGAGTTGGAGTGTGCATTTCGCATAACACAATGGGTTGTGTGGATGGTGTTTATTATGTTGACAGTTTGGGTGATCTACTCTACTTAGGGTCTAATATTTTGAGGGTTTGTGCCTCGTGGGTTCCTGACTGTGGCAGTAGTGGATTTGGAGTTCAGTTGCACCGTGATTCACGATTCATTTATGGATTCCTCTTGGTTAATTTTCAGAGGTTGTTGCAAGAGCCTATGTTGACTGACAGCAGTATAGTTCATGACTACATTTGGGATCCAAGTGGGATTGATTGGGTTGTTGTTTGGCCATTGCTTGGGAACAAGCAATTTTGGGAAGGGCGGACTGTAATGTCCTCTTTTTAGCATTCATAGCATGATGTTGTTGTTAGCCTATTTCCCCACGGTCCCGTAGGCTAACCAGGACATTAAACGGACTTAGAGGCCATTTGGCCTAGATAGTTTCAGTTGCAGGTCTTTCTGAGGGGTTTTGAGGCAACTTTGGGCATACTTACTATTTATAGTAAGTCATCTTGGATATGGGCAGACATCCAGTGGCAACGGTATGTCGATGGTAATTGTTTAAAATCGACAAGAAGACTTGTTCATCATTGATAAGATTTTTTATGCATTGATAAAGCTATTTTATAAAGTTAAATTTAAATATTTAACTTTATTAATGCATAGACTATAGTTTGTGGGAAATATTTAAATTAAAAGAGTCCCCTTTATTTTATAACACATTGGAGACATAAGTTACATAAAGGGAGTTATGTTTTATCCCACATTGAGAAAACGAAGGATTGAGCTCTTGTGAGAACACTATAAAAGAAAGGGAAGAGCTTCTTTTTAGTAGGCTTGGAAATATCAAAGAAATTGGGGAATTTTCTGGAGATTATGTCTCTATAGTTTGAAGGACGAAATCCCTTCAAGCTAGAAATCTTGACGCCATTGAAAGATATGGTCTTGAGATTCAACATAGTAGCAGTCCGAAAAAGCGGAACTGAAAAAGCAGGCTGAAAAAAGCGGGTACGAAAAAGCTGTCCGAAAAAAGCGGAACCGAAAAAGCAGGCTGAAAAAGCGGGTGCGAAAAAGTAGGCTGAAAAAGCAGTTCGAACAAAGTGAAGTAGAAGGGGCAACATAGGAGAAAATTATTACAGCCATCTACAACCAGATTCTTTGTTATGTATTGTTTTTTAGGGTGTTATAAGCTTCAGCTGTAAGTGTGCATTATACCAGCATTATCATTTTGTAATCCATGTACATGCCAAAGTCTTGGCCATATTTCATGAGCATTGTAATTTTCATTGCAATTAAGAAGATAATAGTTGTTGGTGCCATTTAAGCAATTTAATATCATTATTTATCAATTAGTTAGTTTGCATACCAACTATTTGTAAAAATGTCAGTTGGCTGTAGGTGTTCATTTCTCATGCTTAGATCATATATATGCACTGAATATTGTCAAAATTAGTAGCACACTCATGTTAGGTCATTGTGTAGTCCATTGTAGTCTTCTAGCACAAGATTTTCATTGATGCAAATTGAAGAAAAAGTCATTTGAAGCTAGCTGAAATACTATATCAGTCATACGTCCCTTGCATGTGAATTGTTTGATGAAATTCCTTGAGCTTTCATCAGCATTTTTTTGAGGGCAGATTAGAGGTGGGTTATTACACGATAGCTGTCTTAGACCTTTTATGATCAAAAACTCTTGGATTTCCAGAATTTAAAACAAGGAGATTTGTCAATGCATAAGTATTGGGAGAAGTTTACTCAATTGCTTAAATACGTACCACCTTATCAGCAAGACAACAATCTGAAGGTGAGAGAGTTTATCATGGGACTTAATAATAGGATAGGAGGAGTTGTTGATGTTCTTGCACCTCAGACCATGGAAGAGGCTTTAGAAAAGGTTGTTCGACAAGAGCATAAGATTAGAAAGGATGACTCCATCTGGGACAACAAAAGAAAGACTACCTAGAATTCAAAAGGCGCTGATTTTGGACCACCGAAAAAACAATTTAAGGATTATAAAAATAACAAACCGGAAAATAGAAGCGGTGGAACAAGAGATGTCGAAGGTAATTTTTATGTGAACAAAAACGACAGAAATAATGACAAGAAAGGACCACCTGGAGGATGTTTTATCTGCGGAGGAAATCATTATAAGAAGCAGTGCCCTAACCTCAGCCAATCACAGCGTCCACCTTTGAAGCAGCAGCAACAAGTCTTTCAGCAAAGGATTCATGCAGCTTTGGATAATAGGCAAGCAGAGCAACAGACAGGCCCCATTGAAACCCCGGGTAAGATTTATGGAAACCCTGTATCCATATTAATTGATACTGGAGCAACTGAATATTTTATATCACCTAGGCTGTTAAGTAGATTTCCGAATAGATTTGGTTTTATGGCAAAACCATGGACAATCGAGTATGCAAACCCGTCAAGGGCCAAGGTAGAGCAATGCTTGTTTGAAGCTCAGGTTGATTTTCCGAATTTCTCTACAAAATTGAACTTATATGTAACTCCGCTAAGGTCATATGACATTATCATTGGAATTAATTGGCTCAATGAACATAAGGCTAAGATAGATTGTCTTGCCAAAATTGTAAACTATGTGGATGATCGAGGTAGACCCACAAGCATTTCAGGGATTAAATATGAAATCAAACCGAAACAGATTTTTGTAATGCAACTTAAGAGATATGGGAGAAAAGGCTATGAAATTTTCGCAATTAAGATTGAAGATACAAGAGAGCGTAAAATAACCACATATGGGCATCACTACAATTATGAAGATGGATAAATCAAGCAAAAATTAAAAGAATCCTTCGAAGAAAAATATCCTTATTTGAAGAATTATCAAGATGTGTTTCCTGAGAAACTTTCTAGATTACCCCCTTCCCGGGCACTTGATTTTAATATAGACTTGATATCGGGAGCGGAACCCATATCCAAGGCCCCATATAGAATGACCACCACAGAGCTAATGGAGTCACAGATTCAACTGCAGGATATGTTGGATAAGAAGATGATTCGACCAAGTGTCTCACCATGGGGAGCCCTAGCATTATTTGTAAGAAAGAAGGATGGAACCATGAGATTATGTATAGATTACAGGATGCTTAATAAAGTCACCATCAAAAATCGGTACCCATTGCCAAGGATAGACGATCTTTTTGACCAAATGAAGGGGGCGACTGTATTTTCAAAAATTGATTTAAGGTCAGGATACCATCAACTGTGAATTAAAGATGAAGATATACATAAAATTGCCTTCAGAACTAGATATGGACATTATGAGTTTACTATGTTGCCATTCAGATTAACTAATGCCCCAGCAGCTTTCATGAATTTAATGAACAGTATATTTCAGGATTGTCTGGACAAGTTTGTATTGGTCTTTATAGATGACATCTTAATATACTCCAAAAATGAAGAAGAACATCAAAGGCACTTAGAGATAGTTCTACAACGACTAAGAGAACACAAGTTATATGAGAAATTATCTAAGTGTGCGTTTTACCAAAAGGAAATTCAGTACCTAGGGCATATTATCTTAGCACAGGGTATAGCAGTAGATCCATCTAAGATAAAATCAATTAAGGAGTGGCCCATACCTAGAAACATATTTGAAGTCAGGAGCTTCATGGGATTAGATGGATTCTACACAAAATTTGTCAGAAATTTCTCAAGGATAGCCTATCCAATCACTTCACTCCAGAGGAAGGGGAAGAATTTTTTTGGACGGAAAAGTGTCAATCAGTTTTCGAGTTTCTAAAAGAAAAATTGACTACTGCACCTATTTTGAGGGTACCTGATCCACAGAAACAATTTGTAGTTATCACTGATGCATCAAGTGAAGGTTTAGGGGTGTGTTAATGCAGGAGGAACAAGTCATTGCTTATGAGTCTAGGAAACTGAAAAATTATGAACAAAATTACGCACCCCATGATCTGGAACTAGCAGCAATAGTGCATGCCTTGCAAATGTGGAGACATTATTTAATTGGAAAACCTTTTGAGCTTAGATCTGATCACCAAAGTTTAAAATATATTTTCACCCAACAGAATCTTAATGCTAGACAAAGGAGATGGCTGGAATTTTTAGCAGATTATGAGTTTGACATAAGTTACATTAAAGGAAAGGAAAACAAGGTGGTTGATGCCCTAAGCCGGGGAAGACACATCTCAGCAATGACTATGATAAATTTTAGGTTGAGAGACCAAATTTTACAACATTTGGAACATGATGAGTTTTATATACAAATCAGCATGGCACTTATTAGAGATCCACAATATCCCAAGTATTCAGAGTTTAGTCTAGAAGAAGATGGATTGTTAAGATATCGCCACAGAATCTATGTGCCAAATGACCTTGAACTCCGAAGATTGATTTTAGGTGAATATCACTCAGCTCCATACTCGGGACATCCAGGAGTAATGAAAATGTTATCTGATATAAAACCTTTATATTTCTGGAAGGGAATGAAAGGGGAAATAATCGAGTTTGTAGCAGGTTGTTTAGAATGTCAGAGAATGAAGGCAGAACATCAGTACCCAGCAGGTTTGTTGCATCCAAATGAGGTACCTGAGTGGAAGTGGCAAGTAATATCCATGGATTTTGTAAAAGGGCTACCTATGACTCGGAATCGACACAACACTATCTTGGTCGTGGTTGACAGATTGACTAAGGTTGCTCATTTCATACCAGGGAATTTATCTGATGGAGCACCTAAAATTGCTCATAAGTTCATAATGGAAATTTTCAAGTTACACGAGATTCCACAGAAACTTATTTCAGATAGGGATGCTAGGATAACTTCCAGATTCTAGCAAACATTATTTTCAGCTTTGGGCACCAAATTGAATATTAGTTCAGCCTATCATCCTGAGATAGATGGTCAGATTAAACAAGTAAATCAAGTATTAGAGGATCTCCTAAGAGTATATTGTATGGATCGACAGTATCAATGGGAAACATATTTACCTTTGGAATTTGCATATAATAACTCTTACCAGCCTTCAATTAAAATGGCTCCTTTTGAGGCTTTGTATGGTCGTAAGTGCAGAACTCCAGTATGTTGGAATCGATTGGAAGACAGGGTCATTATCGGGCCTGAAATGCTTCAAGAAATGGAAGAACGGGTACTTCAAATTCGTCACAGATTGAAGGAAGCGAATGATAGACAGAAGAGTTATGTTGATGCTAAAAGAACACCCAAAGAGTTCTCAACAGGGGACAAGGTGTTACTAAGAGTTAAACCTCAGAAGATTACTATCAAGTTTGGCAAGAATGCAAAATTAGCTCCCAGATATGTGGGACCTTTTGAAGTTTTGGAGGTTGTGAACCCAGTGGCTTACAGGATTGCTTTACCACCAGCGCTTGCCAGGATGCATGACGTCTTCCATGTGTCTTACCTAAAAAAGTATATTAGCCACCATGAGCATATGATTGATTGGAAATTACTGCAAGTGCGAGAGCCAGGAGTGGTAGAGGTAAAACCGCTCAAAACCCTCAAGGTACGTAAGCTACGCTTACGAAATCGAGAAGTAAAACAATGCAAGGTCTAGTGGAACCAATATACAAAAGATAATGCCACCTAGGAAGATTATCATGATATTTTTCAAAGATATCCCTATCTTTTCTCTGAAGTTGAAAATTGAATACTTTATTTCTTTTATTTTAACTGATTAGGTACAATTTGTTATTATTTTCATTCAGGACGATGAAAAATTGAAGGGAGTGGGTATGTTACATCCCAAATTTTGCCCTAAATTTTAAGTTGAACATAGCCGTTGTTTTAACAAAACAATATCATGTGAAATTGAGTTGGTTAATTATAGCCGTTGTTTATTTCTTCATATCATGTGAAATTGAGTTAGTTAATTATAGCCATTGTTTATTTCTTCATATCATGTGAAAATAAGTTAGTTAATTATAGCCGTTGATTATTTCTTCATGATCGTGTGAAATTGAGTTAGGTAATTATGGCCGTTGCATCAATTTATTTATCATAGGTAAGTAAGTTAGTTAATTATAGCCGTTGTATCAATTTATTCGTGATCATGTGAAAGTAAGTTAGTTAATTATAGCAGTTGTATATACGATGAACATGTAGAGTTAGTTACTCTGACATTGATGAAATCCCTAACAGTCACTTGATGATTTTGAATTAACAATTTTTAAATCTTGAATTGATGTCTTGGCAAGAATGTTGTTTTCAATGATTACAGGAAGAAGTTTGAAGAGAAAGGGGAAGCATTGCTAAACAGGGTCAACAGAAGGGGATGGTCGAATAGCTTAGTCATCAGAATCAACAGGTTTGACCTAAAACTATCTTGGCAAGGTTACTAGGACTTGGCAACATATTTCATGGTGGAACCGCATGAGCTATAAGAAGAACATTTTAATAAATAAAGTAAAATTAACATAAATTCTTACCTTTTACTTATCAAATATTATTATTTAACTATTATTTTACATTCTCAAATATGAACATATGTAAATAATAATAAGATGACACCGGTACATTATAAATAATAATCCGAAGATGCCACCTTATCATTACGTACACATAAGCATAGATGAGAAAATATAATAATAATAAAATAATAATAACTTATAAAACTTTTCATCTTCTTTCTTTCTTTCTTTTCCACCTTTCTTTTTATTCTTTAAGTCGATTTGAATGGTTTTGAATGGTTTCTTGTAACGGATGGAAGTCGTAGAGTCAGGCTTTTGTTTATTTTGACTCCCATAATCGTATGATGCATTTGATTATTTCCATTCAGCCTTTCAAACCATTGCCGCCAAAACCCCAAAGTAGCAGAGATTAGAATTTGAATTTATTTTGCTTGAACTTTTCATATCATACTTGTCGCGGATCACAGTTCAGAAATCAAGGATTCATCCAAGCGCAAGCCTTTCAAAGTCATTTAGAGGAGTCACGTAAGGCACCTGTCGCATCTTGTTATTTTCTTTATTTGCCTAGTTCGATGCACAGCAAACCTAGTTTATTTATATGTTCTAAGATCTGCCGGTTCTCAGTTTTCTTTTTTATGATGTAACAACAGTAGTAAGGAGAATGTAATACCGATTTCATGTCATGATATCTGATAGTTCCATATGAATGCAAGGAATGATAGGTAGAAATAGATATATATACATTTGTAATCAACTTCATATAATGGAAACCTTGCTATGTAGTCTGATAAATATATTTAAATCAAAATACTTCCAATCATATTTCATAATGGTGAATAGAATATCTCAAAAATTGAACACCAATGAATTCACCAGGCGATGATGCCAAAATATGGTGAAGAAGGTGAAATGTTCTACTGCAATTATAGTATGATAGCACCTGGGAATCACCGGCTTGGAGGCCTGAATAAGGTGAGGAGGTGTAAAGAATCTGTTAAACAAGAATGACATCAGAATAAATAAATAACATGATAAATAATGCATTAGCTCATGCATGTTTCACTCATGAAGAATGTTGTCAAGCCGAGTGGTGGAGATCGGGTTTGTAGACCCAATTTTGAAATCCTTGGCCAAGGTGGAATTAGGCAGATATGTCGAGCAAGTGATCTTTGTTGATTGTCCAGATGCTTCAGTTATTTTGGCGAATAATTGTTGGGACTTCAACCCACCTAATTACTCTTATGGCTGGACTTATGAACATCCCAAGCCCGACCTCGAGGTAGGGAGGGTCATTCTATTAAATTAGAATATGTGGGGATAAGTAATGGTCCACAGTTGGGAGGTTAAGCCTATGTCAAGGCTTCTCCTCTCACCAATGTCAGGGCTTGGACAACAAGTAAAAGAAGTTGCTCAAATTATACTATATGTTCTTTAAACCTCCAATGTTTAGTTATTTCTTTTCAAGATGAAAGTCATTTACTCTACAAATAGCTGTTACTTAATTAGAAGAAGTTAAATGTTTGCAATTATCTCAATTTGTAATTAGATAGATATTTCATATCAAGAACATCTGTTATTTAATTCCAGCTGGATATTTAGAAGTAGTTAAATAATCGCAGTACATAAATATCTCATTTTGTATTTTTAGATATTTCATTTCAAGAATATCTGTTACTTACTTTCAGCTGAATATTTAGAAGTTAAAATACATTAATATCTCATTTTGTATTTTTGGAAAACTTGATAGAATATGTATTGTATATTGAATAGAGTTTTATTTCAGTTATAAACAGTTGATAGAAATCAATGTCATGTGATATGAATTAGGAAATCAGTTGATTCAAGATTAAAACTTGTTTAGGAAAAATCAATATGTTACAAAAAGAGTAGGAGTCCCTGATCGCTCAATCATATTTATCAACTCAGCACGACGCATATTCCAACATGGTCTTGTACATGTATTGGAAGACCTGAAGTGTATGACCTCCTCAATTAATTGTGACTCTAGTAGATTCTGTAGTTGCGGGCCAAGTGACTCAATTGTGTTTGGTATGTTCTCCTCAACATTTTTTAACTAAATAGCTGCAAGTGCCTGACTATGATGTGGCATCATAAGATTAAAGAGGAAATATTGAAAGCATGGGTGTCTGCCAGATCTTTGGTCATGAAATCTCATCAAGTGCAATGTATAGTCATGCAATTTCACTTCTTTTAGTCTTGGTTGCATGTGTAAAGCAACTCCTTTTGGGAAGAGAGTTGGAAATGCCATATCAAGAAAGCCCTCAGTATTGTATTTATTTATTGGAGATTAATTTAGGCAACTCAACAAGAGAAACTTTGTTTCCCTCGAGGCCAAGTGTTTCCTTAATAATATCTAGTTTGTGTTGCCTGTTTGGCGTTCTCCCCACAAATAAGGAAGTATATTTACTATTGCTTTCACCATAATCTTCTTCAATGTGCATTTCATACTTAGTTACCATTGTGTCATCATCAATCTCAATAGTCTGATGCATGCTTAAAATATTTGTTCTTGCTTCAAGGATGTCTTCTAATTGTTCAAAATTTATAACAATGTCAATATAATATGGGTCATACCTCACTTTGCATTCTAATGCATCTCTAATATGTTCTCTACTTACATAACAGTCATAATACTGCCCTTCCCCATGTTGTCCTCGAATTATTAGTACATCTAGTTTCTCTATTCTACATAGGAGAATATTTGCAATGCTTCTTATATCTTGTGCAAAGCTAATTGTGCGATCACTATATTTGTATTAGCCTCCAAGAGCATGGGTTACTTGCAAAACTGTATTAATTCTGACAATGAGCATTTCTTCAATCTGAGTCAATCTAGTTTTCAATACAATAGGTTGTTCTCCTAGGTCCATATTATTGTGCAATGAGAAATGGTGAATTCCTTTCTCTTCAAAAAATCTTTTACACTCCTTATTTCAAGAAATGACATAGACATAATTAATGTTGGAAAGAGGAATAATATAAACAGCACGAATATTGGAATGATTTTATATACAGAGAGAGAAACAAATTATCTTCAATTTGAAAATAAAAATATTGTAGAGAGAAAAAAAAGATTTTCAATCATTGATTTCGTTTCGAGGTGAGACATAATTGACCGCATTAATTTTGGTAGCTACACTACCCACAGAATTTAATGAACCTAAAGGAGCATGAGTCATATATTCTGCTGAACGTCGTTCTTGCTACATCATAAGCGCATTGAGAAC
Source organism: Cupressus sempervirens (assembly GCA_028749045.1). Lineage (NCBI taxonomy): Eukaryota > Viridiplantae > Streptophyta > Pinopsida > Cupressales > Cupressaceae > Cupressus > Cupressus sempervirens. Next base: position 997,895,346 of record CM053785.1, on the reverse strand, counting down.
AGAGATAATTAAAACCTTAAACATATATAGCAACGGCTACAAAGACCCAATCATGTGTTGGACTTAAGGGTCTCATTGGCATGATGAATGTAGACTGATGATGCTAACACTTAGCACACCATAGTGTTGTCATTGATTAGCAAATGGTGAACAGAGAAAGAAGAGTATACGATGACAAATTGACCACCTGTAAACTCCCCTGCCGATCAGATCAAGGAAGAGTCAAGGACAAGGCATAGCATGCAAAGTGAAAATGTCATATAAAGTGATCTAGCATAGTGAATCACCATCGACATGACAAAGAAGAGGAATACGCATACTGCATTTGATGTGATAGTTGTACAAGCTAGAGCGGCATGACGATGCAAGGGCAGAAGCTACAGGGTGATTGGCAGACCTAGCAGTCTCATGTGAACAGCTCAAGTATGCAATGCAAAATTTGTATGCATCTACTTTGAGCAGCATTTTCTTTTTGGGTTTTGGTGCCTAGATGATCGAGATCATAAAGTGTGTAAAACTTTGTTTTTGGAAGTTGTTGAAACTATCATCATGTTTGTCGTTGCTGCAAGAAATTGTAGAACAGGGAGTGAGATGATGAAGAAATACACAGTTACAGAGCAGAGAGCTGAAGTGTTGTAGACTGGTGATTGAAAACAGAGTAAAGCAGAAAGAGAAAGGTGATACAACTGCTATCACAGAGGAAAGTAAGAAAATGAGTGACGATCAAGGTATCTTAAAGGTATACTTGGGAGATTCATAAGGCAAGGTGTGTCATTTGTTTAGATCAACCATTTGATTGCTTTCTTACCATTGCAACCATTTTGTAAGCCTTTAATTGGGTATGCTTCAGTAGCAAGCATATTGTAAATTCTCTAACCAGGTACCTCACAGAAGAAGTGTTTTGAATCCTTTATCAGGGTAACTTTAAAAGGCTTTCTCCAACATGATAACCAAGTCAAACATAGGTCCACTTGGTAGAAGGTCTTCCAAAATCTTGAGCCTATCACTGATGCACTCTCTTCTAAGTCTAACAGCCACATTTTGAGGATTCATTGCACTACCCTGCTTGGGTCAGGCTGACTTTAGTTTAGGAGATTCAAATTGAATTGAACTAAATAGGTTGCTTGGAGAAGACCACGAAAATCAATTTTTCAAGGCAGGCTCTCATTCATCTTCTATATTTATTGTGCAAGAGCAGTTGAGGGGAGACTGCATTTTATGGTTTGGAAAAGATTTGTTGGTGTAATGATTTTGATCACAATCTTTTTCATCTATAATGGAAGACTGGGAATGGAAAGCAAGTACATTCTGAGAATTGAATCTGACTGCCATGGCTGCATCTTGAGCTAACATGTTCTCACATGCAAATCATCACAATAGTTGTACAAATTTCTTGGTGTATGATTATTCACAGGAGTCTTCACTTGTGCTTCTACTCCTGCTGCATCTTCACATTTACTAGCCCGAATGATTTTGAAGGACAGCTTAGCTCTAAAGCTTCGCCATTATTGCAGATCAAGCTCTGAAACTGAGAACCATCAAAGAGATAATTTAGGAATTTGTAAAGCAATCTACTGATCCCTATCAGCATGATTACAGATGAAGGAGAGTTAAAAGAAAAAAATGAATAGAATATTGTTAAGTACAATGAGATCTAGGTGAAATAAATATCATGGCAAATAATATCAAAACTTTCGACATTGAAATATCCCAGTAACATTTGACCAATGAAATATTGAAGCTAAATCTCTCTATTTTTGTTTTTCTCTTCCGTACATTTATTTCTATTTCTAATGGTCACTCCTCTTCTATGTTTCCATATTCTATCTCTGTTCAATATGGAAACTCTCTTTCTATTTCTCTCTTTGTTCATTATAGAAACATTCTTCTATTTCTCTCTTTGTTCATTATAGAAACATTCTTGTGTATACTTACTTGTATATATAGATCATCTATGATATTGTTTAATAACAGATTCATTATTTTACCATATTATGGTATCAAAGCTATTTTTTTCGAAAAAGAATAATTTTATTATTAATATTTCCTGAGTTATTTTTTGAAATAGGTTCTGAAAATTTTTAATTTCTTCAATAAATTTTTTAGACTCATAAGATTTTTTAAATCCTTTGCCTAGGTGTGATCAATTTTATTTGCAAGGATTGTGGATTTATATGGTCATTGTCATGAGTTTATTGCAGGTTGTTTTGAGGGTTTACTGCATCTAATGGCATTGATTCTGAGTTTCTGGTCACGTTTTTTTTTTTTCTGAAAACACGTCATTTCTTTTGGCTCATTTCTTGAGCATTGTTTTCATTCTTCGACCACTCACACACCACTTCTAGCCACAATGAGGGACTTCCAGAGAGTTTTGCTAGGTTTTATGAGTTTTTTTTGAAGTTTTCTTCTTGTGTTTCAAAGCTTTTGTGAGCTCTGAAGGTTCCTTCTTTGAAGTGGTTGTTTTTCAAAATGGCATTGATAGTGTTGATGTTTTGGTAGCTTTAATAGGATAAACATGTGAGATCAAAGAGAAATTAATATAATTAAAATGATTTATATATATATATATATATATATATACAACTTTAATTAAGTTTAGCATTATATTAATTATATTAATGAATAGACATGTCCCATGAAGGGACATGTCTCTTTTCTTGGTTTATTCCTCATACAAATACAAGAGGACGCTGCTATTTGGAAAGTACCTACCAAATACAATGGAAGTGCTATTACATTTGCAGTGGTCCTCAGGAAATCAACAAATAGTTTGAGCTTTTGGCAATGGCAAATGATTCCAACAAACCTCTTCTGTGGAGTGGACAAGGGATTTGTAGAAATCTTGCATGCAGCCCCATGTTTTGTGATTTTTGCCCGAATTCAGTATAACATAAAGCAAATAGAAATATAAGATTTTCATTTCTTTTTCCGTGAGGAAAAGTCATCCTCTTGATGTTGTTTTCCCTAGAGCTTCCTGAGTATCCAAAATATATACAAAAAGTATCACCTTTTTTCCATAATCCTTAACAAAAATGTTTGGTCTTATACCTTGGAGAGGTTTGTTACTTTCAGACATCGAGCTTTACATAGGTCTTATCAGATCACAAAGCTGATTATCTCCATTTTCCAGACTATTTCGGTCGCTCAAAAGGTGCTAAGCACCCTTCAGCACTGCAGTTTCAGATTGAGATTTCAGTTTTTAAACTCGTGTACACCTGCCTATGCTCGAAGTATTTCTTTATGAAAATTTACTTATCACATCTGTGAAAGGTGTTAAGTCCTTTCATCTTTCATTACATCGTATATCATGATAAAGCTCAGCTGAAATACCGATTTCCTATGGGTAAAGAATCAATTCGCTTTTAATTATAGTATAGGACCTAGGTTTCATTTTCCAGTTTTTCTAATCACTTTAAAATTTACAAACGTTCAAAAATCTAAAATATCTTTAATGAACAGTTTTTTCCGTTCTGTAAACATTTCAGAAATAATTTCCTTTCTTTATCGATAGTTGCAAATATCTCAGAAATTATTTCCTTTCTTTATCGATAAGTGCAGATATCTCAGAAATTATTCCTTTCTTAATGGATAGGTGTATAGCAGTTTCACAGAGAGATAAAGATAGATCAGCGGGACGAGGTAATCTTATTCTTGCACCAAGCCTAAGGTCGTCCATTTCTCCTTCCTCGCAATTTAGTCTATGAGGGAGCGTGCAATTATCAAATTTTCAGTATATGTCGTGTGTTGACACACGCATTTTCGCAGATTTAGGTTCATTCCATCTACGCGTTTCATAAGCTCGACGACGGCACCAGCTTACCTAGAGCTAGCAAAATTCAGTTCTCGATATTGGCAGACAATTACGGATGAAACATGTATTTATGTTCATTTCGCACAAGAAAAAGACTTTGTTTGATATGCTTGGCTTGCATATTTATGTGCCGAAATAAGGAACGAGACTTGTATGTATAGCAAATTTATGTGTTTTTTTGCACCTTGTTGTTTCTAGATTCAATTGTGCAAATGCTTTCACATCAATGTCATCAGGATGAACATAAAAGAGGTTTGTGAGTCTCGTATGTATAGCAAATTTTGTACATTACAAAAGAGAACGAATTTATATATATTGTCAACTGAAACCTTACAAACAGTAGTATAAATTCAAATTTTTGAGATGGCTGGTTCACATAAACCTTCAGTGGAGGGAAATATACTTTTTAAATACTCATCAGATCTTTACTCTAGTCCAATAACAGTTTCCATATAACTAGATTCCTTTAAAAGGAGGTTCTTTCGACTGGCTGAAAAAAAATTTTAAACGTAAAAATTGTTTGTCGGCTCATCATATTTAAATCTCTCTTTTTCTATCTTTTGAATCAATCATGGACGCTAAATAGTGAAACGTTTAAAGCAAAGCGTACCATGAATACAAAAATGAAGAAGTTAACCTGGCTGAGTTTTGTTCCTTCCCCGACGAGCTTGGACAATCGGCCATGCTACAATTACTAATTCTCCTTACTTCCGCCTTAATTTTGCACAGGCTTTTCCTTAAATTAACAGAAATCTCTGAATTCGAATTGTAGTAAAATTATAAAGTTTTGATCTTCACTTCTCAAGCTCTCTAAGCCACAGCTGCACAATTATTCTTAGGGTTTGCTTTTTTTCTGCACAAATTAATCGAAACTGAACCGGAACAAACAATTATTAAGTTATTTATCATAAATATTGCCTCCTGAGGAAGCCAAAGAGAAGACATAGCCGTAAAGAGTTGAAACCCTGTTGGGCAAATGGGGAATGTTTGGAGTGGGATTTGACGATCTGCCAGTCAGACCAACCTAAAGATGCTGACGTGACATTTTTCCACCTTAAATATAAGCGGCCACTCGTGTTTTTGGTGCGAAATAAATGGTCAGAAGCTTATGATTCATTACCTTCTTGTTATTGGCACCTCTAAGAGATTAGAATAGCCATTACCTTTGAAACACGTGGATGGAGACCTATTTTGTCCTATGCTTTTTCTTTGTAGTTTGTGTGAACGAAAACAGCATACGCTTGAGTGTGACTTGGGTTTATAAATGTGGATATGTAACACTGTTATACGGTGGAAACTATTTTGTGTTTCACCCAAACAAACAAGGTGCAATGGTAATGTCGATTGGATGATATACTTGCACATGTTAGGGGAGAGTTCTTTGTATTAAGATCCATTCCATTCTTTGTTAAAGCATAGTGTATTGTATCTGTCCACATCTTCAAGAGAAGGAAGGAATTTTAAAATTGTTGGTAAGTTATATAGGTAGTAGCATGTTAGGGGAGAGTTCTTTGTATTAAGATCCATTCCATTCTTTGTTAAAGCATAGTGTATTGTATTTGTCCACATCTCCAAGAGACGGAAGGAATTTTAAAATTGTTGGAAAGTTATATGGGTAGTAGCAATATGAGAAATGTGAAAATTTTTAGAAGAATGAAGCAAAAGACATTAGTTGAAGTAATGTGCAGTGGATGAGTTTTGGAAATCTTTAGGAGACATATGATAGACTTGTATACCTTAATGTTTTTTAAGGTAATAATTAGAGGCAATATTAACAGAGTTCATGACCAATGATTGTAACAAGTATGTTGATCATGGTTTTAAGGTAGAATAGGATGTGTCATAAGTGTTGATTACTAAGGCAAAAATATATTCCATTTACTTGATTTTAGTGGTTCATCCATTGTGCAGGATAGTACCAATATGACTTTTTTTTTAATGGTTGGCCCAAAGTTTTGCTTATCGAGTTGAAACTGGTAAAGGTTGTCTTTCTTTAATTCTAGAAAAATTAATTGAAATTGTAGACTACAACAACTTCAATGTTTCCTACCCTATAGTTTTCATGTGCTAAATGATGCTTACCTTTTATAGAGTACATGTTGGAAGCTTTTCTTGAATCCCAACAAAGATTTTCGTTGCTATATCTTCTTTTCCTTCATTGGTTTCAGGGTGTGTTTAAAAACATATTTAAAGAGCTCAAAGCTAACATCTTTGATTTTTATTCTGCGCAAATATTGGCTTGCATAACATTACTAGTTGGATTATAATCAAAACTAGGTAATGTAGATTTAAATTCAAGTGAGTAGGTTGGGTCAAGTCGAAGGGCGCGAAACTTGAGCATTCCATAAGTTACACTAATTTTAGCATTGAAAAGTTTATGAAATTCTTTTTCCTTCTCACACACTTTCTTCCTACTCCCTCACCAACTCCCCCTCCATAGGCATGGACTCGAGCTGCTCATGTATCCCTTGTTACACAGAGGAATCTTTTACTACGACAGAGGCATGACCAAATTATTTGAGCTAGTGCACCAAATTATTTGAGCTGGTGCAATATTATATACCCAAGTTTAGGTTATTTGTTTAGGTAGACTTCATAAAATAATAAAAAGAACTTTCACAATCAATAAATTGTATAAAATATCAGTCTAATGACCATCTCTATGTCTATTAGCTTGTATAAAATGTCATTCTAATGCTATCTCTATGTCTTATGTATGAAAATGATGATGAGATTATTTATCATTTGATGATAAAACAGAAATTTAATAAGACTTTTCTTCAAGTTGATTTGACGATAACCTACATGTTTAAGTGATTGCATAATCTAATGGATGCATGCATCATGAAAATGTTTGATGGATATGGGTTCACAGCTAACTAATTCACACCCCCCCCCCCCCCCCCCCACTCTCACAGTTATCCTAAAGAATTCCAACAATATATATATATTTACATGTATCTTATATTTGGATGTACTTGTATCTATTCTTGCATACCCTGTAACATTTGCAATGTATGTTATTCATTAATTGTATTATGTTAGATGTATTTATGATTTTTCTTATGAGATGATGTATATGTTATTTCTTAATGATCATGAAAATGTACTTGAGACTTAAATTAATTATTATAAACTTCTTAAATGTGACTCAACGTGAAGGAACCCTTGAGGAATGAAATTGTGTTTGTACTTGCTTATGTGTACTTGATGTGTGTGTGTATTGCTTCTGCATTATTACTTTGATGTTATTTAAACTTTTTTTTTAAATAGGTCAATCAACTTTGTAACATATTAGATTTATTTCTTTTGGGTTTTCGAGCGGGGTGTTACATGAAGGTAAAATTGGGGTGGGGATGACACCCACAAATCTTCACTACTGCACTAACAAAGTTAGCCTATTAGGACTACAAATTTGATCACTTTTGATGATCTACCCTATGAGGGGTATTCCTTGTTAGGAGCTTTACAAGATTGTTAGGTCTACCTTGATTAAAGAATTTAACACTTACAATGAAGTAAGGACTCTGTTAAGAGATTTACAAAAGGTTTGTTAAAACCACTCTATTAAGAGATTTTAACTGATTCAATATGCTAAAACTAATTCAATACCTCATCCTTTGGTCCGCACTTAGAATATTGATTACAGATCTCCTCCTTCCAATCTATGATTTGATCTCTTATCTTATATGTCTTTGCTCTATCACTCACTGCTTCATTAGGTCGCTAACTCTATTGCTTCAAAAATTTCTCTTGTAGTCTCTAAAACCTAATTCCTTCACACAATATTTTACTTCCTTGCTCTTCTTATGCACACACTTCACATCTCATGTATTATCTCTTGAAATAGGGTTTGGATCTTCCCTTTTAAAGACATTTGTAGAGTCTTGTATAATAAGATCAATGATCTAGATGTTTCCCTTTTTGCCTCTTCTTCTAATTGGTTTTTCATCCCTTATAGTGATTGATGATCCACATCAAAACATGTAACAACCATTATAACAAACTCTACGATCATTAAATCTTGTTTACATGTCAACTCGAAACGGTTTACCTCAAAGTTTGTACCATTTTAAACATTTTTTATTCTCTTTGTGTTACTCGAAACATATTATCTCTAACATTCAATCATAACTATTTTTCCTTCTATTACTCAGCCTTGACTAACTCAACTCCTTTTGTATGACTTGACATCTATGTTCTCTGGTGTAGGAGCACCTAGGTAGGGCTATTTTGTCACCTAGGGTTCCTAGTCAAGTTTTGGCTTGTAGTGGTCTTAGCCAAACCACTAATGAGATAATAGGGCTAGTTAGTCCTACAATATATCTCGATCAATAGGAGGCTTATTTGGGTCATGAAAACCTTCATAGTTGCATAGTTCTTTAAGTTCCTTTGTATTGTGACAATGTTGCAAATATTGTCAAATAGGGCATTTTTTGCATTCAGGGGGCTAGATTGGACAAAGAAAGGGTGGAATAGTTGTTTCTTGGGCTGAGGAGTGTATTTGGTCATGTCATAGAGTTTCATGAAGGTTTGAACTAGTTTGGCCTTAAAATGTAAAAAGTTGTTAAGTTGCATGACAACTTTGTAAAGTTGCAAAAGTTGTCATGATAACTTGTAGTGCAACTTGATTGCATCTTTGAGCATGGTGATGGATAACTGTCTAGGGAAGTTAGGACATGTAATGAACACCTATATAAGGCCTCCCTCAACTTGTAAAAGGGATTGGAGAAATTTTGAAGTATGTTTGGTTATTAGACACACATAATCTCTAAGCAATTTTGTCATAATTAGGACCTTTTTCATTCATTTTGTCATTTCATGGATTGACCTCTACACTGTAGCTTATGCATGAGTTGGTCGATGTAGATAACTTGTTATGTGCATGGTTAGATAGTTGCTAAGTTATATTTCATTGCATTTTGTAAATTATTTTGGTTTTGGCATTGTCACTGGTCTGATCCAGGTAGTTCTTACTCATGGAGTCATAACTCACTTTCCCACCGTAGAACCTATATGGTTTATTGATATTTGTGAGATGACTCATTTTAAATTAGGTCTGCAAAGGTTTGGGCCCTAAAAAACAAGATTTTTATTTTTACAGTAATGCCCTAGGAACTTGCCAGAGCAACATTGTTAAGGATCACAAATGTTGCAAGAGCTCTTAGATGGATTGGATGCATTCATTGCTTAAACTGAATCATGTGGAGAGGTGGTCATGTATGTGTAGAAACCTCAAGCTGAAGGAGAGGTTTTGGTGACAAGTTTTATCAAGTGTTTGAACAAGCCCTTGTGGATGTCATCGGCATGTTGAAGAAACTCGTGTTTTTAGGCTTAATTCTAACAATCCACTATACAGGCTAGTTGGGAAGGTGAGACCAAATAAAACTAAAGGGTTTTCCAAAAGGGTATTTGGAAATGAAATTTTTTTGCCATCATATTAATGGAGTTATTGAGTTATATGTCAAAAGGTGTGTTTGAGGCCTAATTCCTTGTAGCCCTAAAAGGCCTAGTTTGAAGCAAATTCTTGAGATCGATAAGGATCTTATTGCATTTTGTGTTAATGAGCATTGAAATGGACTTGATGCCTTAGAAGTAGACCCTCCTCTCCAGTGGTGACTAGTTTATGTCATGTTTAATCCTTTGGCATGGCTAATGCAAAAAGACACTAAGAGAATATGCATGGTTGAGTTGGTTTCATTATTGGTGCAGACAAATCGAAGAGGTGGAGGATTGAGAATAGGATCCTCCAAAACTAGAGTTAGTGGAGGAACCCTAATAGTCCAGAGAAGTGGCCTAAACAAGACCCTAAGAGAAGGTAGGGTTTGAGCAAGATTTGTCCTTACATCATAGTGGTATCAGAGCCCCAAAAGATTTGGGCTTGTGGTTAGATGTTTCAGACTGAAGAATTAGTAGGTGAGATAATAATGGTGACTAATGCAGAGTTGGACAAAGAAGTGAGTGAGAAAAAAGAGAGAACTAGAATCCTTGAAAAAGCCCTAGAGGAAATGAAAACAAAGCTAGAAGAAGTTGTTGAGGCAACTAAGAATAAAGACAAAGAAGGTGAAAGTAGCGACAAAGGTAAGGAAATTGATGCAGGAGCATCTTGCATGGGAAATTTTTTTATTTTTTTTAAATTTGAAAAAAAATTGGAGGAGAGAGAAAGTGACGAAAATTAGAGGAAAAAAATAAATTTAAAAAAAAGGAGAAAAAGGAGAGGAAGAAAAAAAGGAGGAATCTCTATTTTTGAGGTGCATAGGTGGTATAAAATAGAAAAAAATAAAATAAAAATGGTTGTCATTCCATTTATCGAGGTGTGTGGGTAGAATTCTAGAAAGTTATGGATATTGTAGAAAGTTGTGGATATTATAGAAGGTTATGGAAGTTGTAGAAGGTTGTGGATATTGTGTAGGTGGAATTCTAGAAGGTTGTGGATAAGTCATGCATTGGGTGGTAAGTGCCTATTTAAGCAAGGCATATGATCATTTCTAATCAAGCTTGAGAAGTAGAAGCTTTGGAAGGTGAAAGCTTCAAGGTGTGAAAGCTATGAAAGGTGTGAAAGCTTGGAAAGGTGAAAGCTTTGGAAGGAAAAGCTTCAAGGTGTGAAGGCTTCAAGGTGTGAAAGAGAAGGAGGAAGTGAAGAGTGAGTTTTCCTAAGTCTGTGGATAGAGCGCCGAATGTGAGGCAGTTTACAACAGGACTGTGATGGAGTTGTGAGTGTGTAGACAGAGCACCGAATGTGAGGCAGTTTAAACAGGATTGTGATGGAGTTGTGAGTGTGTAGACAGAGCACCGAATGTGAGGCAGTTTACACTTGGATCTTGGATAAAGTTGGAGAAGAGCTAGTGACTGTGGTTTAGAAACAAGGATGTTGCTTGGTGGCTTGTGAGCACAAGTTGAGATCTTGGAGGTTTCTACCAGAGTGTGGATCTGGACTAGCTTGGGTTTGGATTGGATCTTGAGAGATCTTGGAGAAATGTTATTGTAATTGCTATTGGATTTTCAAGTATAATAAAATTGCTTGGGAAGTATTTTTTGATCTCTTTGTCTCCTTATTGTGGCATTTTTGGTTATGAGTTGGTAGGGTGGTGTGGCCCTTCATTAAGTGGTATCAGAGCGTACCTTCATAAAAAATGATTGATGAGGAAGACATCATTCCTTAACCAGATCCTCATTGAATGCGAAAACATTCTTGAAAGCTATCAAAGCACTAGGAGGAAAATCCCTAGAAGGCATCCCATTTTTTTGTGAAAAGATGGAAACTAATACAGTGATGGAATGGATTGAGGGGATGGAAAATCATTTTCAGTGTGAAGGTGTCATAGAGGCACAAAAACTTAAGGTTGCAAAAGCAAGACTAAGAGGGTCAGCATTGACATGGTGGAAATACCTACAAGAGGAAAGGGTAAGAATGGGTAAATAGCCTATAGCTAACTAGAATGCCATGGTGACTAAAGTAAAGGAAATTATCTGCCAAAAGATTATGAAGTACAATTACATAGGAAGAGGAAAGGTCTGAAGCAAAAAGACTTGGATGTGGTCTCTTATATAGGGGAGTTTAAAAAATTATGCCTAAAGTTCAAGATTCAAGAAGAGGAACCTGTTAAGGTAGCAAGATCCTTGGGTGGATTGAAGTGGAACATTCAAGAAGAGTTAAGCCTATGGACCCCTACCACTATTTAGAAGTGTCCTAAATTGGCTCTTAAGGTGGAAGAAAACAAAAGGAAGAAGGGGGACTCTAATTTCATAGGTAGAGGCAGAGGAAGAGACCAAAGAGGGCAGAGAGGTGGATACCAAGGCTAAGGTAATGAACAAAGAAGCCAAGGTGACTCCAAACTTTCCAAGCATGGTAGTGAAACTACTTCAAGAGGGGGTTATATAAGGTGAAGGGGTAATCAAGGAGGCTCTAGTAGAGGGAGGAGTTCAGGCAAAAGCAATTCCTACTTTGCAAATATGAAGTGTTATACTCGTGGACAGTTGTGTCACCCTACATATAGATGCCCTGACAAACCTACTTCTTCAAACAATGACAAGAGGGTTGCATATACTCATGAAGATACAATGAGTGCCAAGACATCTGAGGTGGATCATATTGAATCAAAGAGTGGAGAGAACTTAACATTCAAATGAGTGTTGATTAGGCAACTAGCCAAGGATGAACCCAAGCATAGGAGAGCCTTATTCAGAATTAGGTGCAAGATATTAGGCAAGGTGTATTGTAGATTCAGGCTCCACATATAGCATTATATCAGAAGAGGTCGTAAAAAAACTCAAGTTAGCAAGGATACCTCATGCTAACCCATACAAGGTGACATGGTTGAATAAAGAGCAAAGCATGTTGGTGAATGAATAGACTTGGGTTGAGTTTTCAATTGTAGGCTATAAAGATAGAATACTTTGTGATGTATTTCATATGGATTCATTCTGTCTACTATTGAGCATGCCCTAGCAATATGATAGGGGTGTTGTCTATGATGGAAAAGAGAATTCCATTTCTTTCAAGAAAGATGGAAAAACTTTCAAGATCCAGTCCTTATTGGAGGAAGATGAGTCCCAATTTAAGACTCTTGGTATCTTATTGTGTAGTGAGAAGGAGTTCATAAATGACCTTAAAGATGAAGGAAGTAAAGGGTATGCCATTTTGGTTCAGCCCAAGGAAGAAGAGAGATCTAATTAAGAACCTTTACCATCTGAAATCCAAGAGATTCTTGTGAAGTATAAAGATATAGTCAATGATAGAACTCCTACAACCTTACCTGCTAGAAGAGTGATAAGTCATTAGATTGACTTTGTACCTAGTGCATCATTTCCAAATAAAGCAACCTATAAGAGTACTCCTAATCAAAACCAAGAGGTGGCTAGACAAGTGCAAGAACTCTTAGACCAAGGTTTGATAAAGAAGAGCATTAGACCTTGTGTAGTACCAGTAGTTTTGGTATCCAAGAAGGGTGGAAAATGGAGACTTTGTACATAGTCAAGGGTCATAAATAGGATCACCATTAGGTATAGGTTTCCCATACCTAGAATTGAAGACTTGATGGATTGTCTTGGAGGGGCTCAATATTTCACAAATTTGGATCTCAAAAGTGGTTATCATCAGATAAGGGTAATGGAAGGGGATGAGTAGAAGACAACCTTTAATACCATAGATGGGTTGTATGAGTGGCTTGTGATGCCTTTTGGACTCACAAATGCTCCTAGCACATTCATGAGACTCATGAACGAAGTATTGAAAGACTACATAGGGATATTTGTGGTGTTATATTTGGATGATATACTTATTTTTCAGTAAAACAAGAGAGGAGCATCTCAAACATGTGGAGATGGTGCTAAAGAAGTTGCATGAAGAAAAGTTAGCCATCAACTTAGAAAAGTGTGATTTTTTGAAGCAAGAACTTGTATACTTGGGATTTGTGGTATCCAAGGGATCTTTGAAGATCGATCAAGACAAAGTAGCGGCTATCCTAAACTGGCCACCACCTACCACAACAATAGAGGTAAGAAGTTTCCATGGGATAGCTCAATTTTATAGAAAATTCATCAAGAATTTTAGTGGTATTTGGGCACCATTTCTAGACACCATCAAGGTGGGATGAAGAGAAAATTTAGGTGGACCTCTAAAGTAGGGAAGGCATTTGAAGAGTTGAAGGAACAAGTGGCAACACAGCCTATCCTTAGACTACCTAGTTTGACAAATTGTTTACCCTAGAGTGTGATGCAAGTGGGCTAGACGTAGGGGGTGTGTTAATCCAATAAGGTAGGCTAATAGCCTTTTTCAATGAGAAATTAACTGAAGCCAAGAAGAAATACTCTTCTTATTATTTGGAGTTGTATGCTTTGGTTCAGTCTCTTAGGAAGTGGAGACATTACCTTCTACCCAAACAATTTATAGTGTTCACTGACAACCAAGCCCTTAGCTACATCAATACACAAGAAAAGATGAGTAATAGACATTTGAAGTGGATAGAATATATTCAAGCATTCACATTCACCACTAAGCACTAGAAGGGGCAGTTGAACAAGGTTGTAGATGCACTAAAAAGGAGGATGTTGACCATTCGAGAGGTTCAACTACATAGAATTAGCATAGAGAGTTTCAAGGACCTCTATAAGGATGATGAAGACTTTATTGAAGCTTATAAGGTATGTTCTGAATTTTAGAATCATTTTCATAGTACATTTGTCGATTATACCTTGCAAAATGGACTATTGTTTAAAGGAAACCAATTATGTGTTCCTAAGGGTTTCATGAGAGAGAACTTTATCCAAGAAAAACATAAATGAATTCTAAGTGGTCATTTTGGTGTTAAAAAGATCATGGATCTAGTTCATAGGTTTTACTATTGGCCAAAGTTGTCAAGGGATGTGAAAAGATATATAGAACATTGTGTAGTATGCATAAAAGCAAAATGAGGAGCTATAAATGCAAGTTTGTACCAACCTTTACCAGTCCCTAATCAACCATGGGAGTGTGCTAGCATGGACTTCATTGTGGGGTTACCAAAAACAAAGCAGGGTTGTGATAGCATCTATGTTGTGGTGGATAGGTTTGGGTCATTTTATACCTTGTAAAACTAATCATGATACTAGTCATATTGCACATTTATTCTTTATGGATATTGTGAGGATCCATGGACTTCCCCTAAGCATTGTGTTAGATAGGGATGTCAAATTTATGAGCTATTTTTGAAAAACATTGTGGAGTAGGTTGGGAACTAACCTATCATTTGGTTCAGCTTACCACCCTCAAACTGATGGCCAAACTAAGGTGGTTAATAGGGTGTTGGGTAACTTGTTAAGGTGCCTAACTAAAGAACATGGTTAGACATGGGATGTGGTTATTCCTCAAGCAGAGTATGCATGTAATGATAGTGTGAACATGACAACACATAGAAGGGGTGTGTGTGAACTTAGAGATCTTGGAGCTATGGAGTATAGGAGTGGTCATGTTGAAGACATCACTCAAACCATGAAAGAAATTCAAGAGCAGGTGAAGAGGACTGTACAAGAGACTACATAAAAACTAAAGGCTAAAGTGGATGAGAGGAGGAAAGATGTTCAGTTTAAAATAGTTGATTATGTCATAGTACATTTGAATAATTCTAGGTTGCAGAAGGGAGTGCCTACTATAATATAGATGAAGAGAGTGGGACCCTGTAAGATCTTAGCCAAGTATGGGGCTAATGCATACAAAGTGGATCTACCAAATGATTTGACCATCTCACCTATCTTCAATGTGGTAGACTTGGTCAGGTTTAAGGGACCTTTGACTAAAATGGATATGAACAAACAAGAGGTTGGAAAGCATGTGGCACATGATGTTTTACCTCCCAAGATCTAACTAGAGGCATAAAAGGTACTGGACTCAAGGGTCAAGAAGACCACTAGGCACAAGGTGTACATGGAACGCCTCATCAAATGGAAGCACAAGCCAGAATCTAAATCAACAAGGGTTGCAACTACCAATTTCAAGAAGTTAGGAATTAATTATGACATATTATCCACAGGGGTGACATGATTTACTTTTTTGGGGGAGCATGGTGCAGGAGCACCTAGGTAGGGCTATTTTGTCATCTAGGGTTCCTAGTCAAGTTTTGGCTTGTAGTGGTCTTATCCAAACAACTAATGAAATAATAGAACTATTTAGTCCTAGGATATGTATTGATCACTCGGTAGCCTAGTTAGGTCATGAAAACCTTCATAGTTGCATAGCTCTTTAAGTTGCTTTGTATTGTGACAATGTTGCAAATATTTTCAAATAGGGCATGTTTTGCATTCAGATGGCTAGAGTGGATAAAGAAAGGGTAGAATAGTTGTTTCTTTGCATAAGGACTATATTTTTTCATGTCATATAGTTTCATGAATGTTTGAACAAGTTTGGCCTTAAAATGTAAAAAGTTATCAAGTTGCATGACAACTTTGCAAAGTTGCAAAAGTTGTCATGACAATTTCTTGTGAAACTTGATTGCATCTTTGAGCATGGTAATGAATAATTGTCTCAAGAAGATAGGACATGTAATGAACACCTATATAATGCCTCCCTCAATTTGTGAGAGGGATTGGAGAAATTTTGAAATAAGTTTGGTTATTAGACATGCATAATCTCTAAGCAATTTTGTCACAGTTAGAACCTTTTCTTCTATTTTTGTCATTTCATGAATTGACTTGTGCACTTTAGCTTGTGCATGAGTTTTTCAATGTAGATAACTTGTTTTTTTCTTGGTTAGATAGTTGGATAGTCCTATTTCATTTTATTTTGTAAATTATTTTGGTTTTGGACTATTGCTGGTCTGATCAAGGTAGTTCTTACTCATGGAGTCATAACTCACTTTTCCACTGTGGCATCTGTATTGTTTCTTAGGATTTTTGAAATGAATCCTTGTACATTATCTATGCAAAGGTTTGGGCCCTATAAAATAAACTTGATATTTTTCTAGTGATGCCCTAGGCAAGCTTGAGCAGCATGGTTAGGGATCATAGAGGTTCCAAGAGCTTTTAGATGGATTGAATACATTTATTACTTCAATCTGAGCATGTGGAGAGGTGGTCATGTGAGTGTAGAAAAATTGATCCCAAGGAGAGGTTTTGGTGACAAGTTTTACCAAGTGTTTGAACAAACCCTTGTAGATGTTGTCAACATGTTGAAGAAACCATTATTTTTAGGTTCAATTCTAGCAACCCACTGTACGGACTAGTTGGGAAGGTGAGACCAGATAAATTTGAAGGGTTTTCCAAAAGGGTATCTGGAAATGATTTTTTTCCATCATATTAATGGATTTTTTGAGTTATAAGTCAAAAGGTGTATTTTAAGGCCTAATTCCTTGTAGCCCTAAAAGGCCTAGTTTGAAGCAAATTCTTGAGATTGATAAGGATCTTATTGCATTTTGTGTTATTGAGCATTGAAATGGACTCAATGCCTTAGAAGTAGACCCTGCTCTCCATTGGTGACTAGTTTCGGTCATGTTTAATCCTTTGGCATGGCTAATGCAAAAAGACAATAAGAGAAGACTGAATAGTTGAGTTGATTTTATTATTGGTGTGGACAAATTGAAGAGGTGGAGGATTGAGAATAGGATCCTCTAAAACTATGGTTAGTAGAGGAACCCTAACAGTCTAAAGAAGTGGCCTAAACAAGACCCTAAGATAAGGTAGGGTTCAAGCAATATTTGTCCTTACATCATTCTCTTTCTACCAAACATTAACTGAGCTTGACTTATATGGAAGTATTCAGTGACCAAAGACTTTCACAACTTCTATAGAGCTTAGCTTATATATGATTTTTTACAAGTATTTGCATGACTCAACCTACATAGAGTAACTCAATTGTAGTGATGACCGATAGACTTTGCCTTATATATGACTAAGTGATTGAAATTATTAGACAACAAAACTTAGAGAAACCAACAAGTTCATCGGGGATGATAGAATGAACATGCCACACGCCATATTTCATTGCATTCATCTGCTTCCAATTTTTTATTATATTTCCTTTATAAGGCCTATGCCAGTTTCAATGTTGTAAAATGCGTGTACAAGAGTAGCTTGGTCCAACAAAACATCTAAAATTGTTATGAGTCCTTGTCTGTGATGCTATAGAAATTTGGGAGCACATTGACAATTTCTATAACATCTCTTTGTTTCCATTTGTGTTGCATGTGCCTAGTAGAGTAGGAGAAGGATCTTGCAAATTCTAGTGGTGTTAGCAATTCATGTTTAAGAGGCCTATTAATTTAGGCATGTGAGTGGCTTGAATGGACCTATCCACCATCAGTTTTTCTTATAATTCAATGGAACACTCTTTGTCCAACATTTAGAGATATGAAAGGTTGACTACAAATGACCATGGGTAATTTTTGTAACATATGACATATTTCTTGTGCTCCTATATCATGTTTTGCTACAATTTTAGTTAAGGATTTTTGATAAACCGCAAGAGTTAGGTTAAAAGATCCTAAGATGCTAAAATTATTCTCAACATATCAATACAAGCCTTAGAAGTTCTCTCTGCTTTTGTTGCATAATTTTATTTTAAAGCAAGTGCTCATGAAACAACATGATGACAATCTATGTTGGCCCTTCATTTCAAAACCATTTCTAGGTTGTGTATGCTTAACATATCATTTTTGGCACATTCATTTTTTCTCTTCCCATCATGATCATGTCATATGCAACAATCTATCATGGTGAATCACCATCAACATGACAAAGAAGAGAAACACACATAGTGCATTCAATGTGATAGTTTTACAAGCTAGAGAGACGTAAGGATGCAAGGAAAAAATATACATATATGTCTATAGGGTGATTGCCAGACCTACCAGTCTAGACCCCTACTAGTAGGTGCCATAGGTTTCATGTGACTAGCTCAAATATGTGATTCAAATTTTGAATGCATCTAATTTGAGCAATAGTTTCTTTTTGGGTTTTAGTGCTCAAATGGTCGAGATCATAAAGTGTATAAAACTTTATTTTTTGGAAGTTTTTAAAACTATAATTGTGGTTGTTATTGCAACAAGAAGTTGTAGAATAGAGAGTGAGATAGTGAAGAAACAAACAGTTGTAGAATAAAGAGCTAAGGTGTTGTAGATTGCTGATTGTAGATAGGGTAAACCAAAAAGAGAGAAATGTGATACAGATTCTATCATAGAGAAAATTAAGAAAATGAGTGATGATCAAGGTATCTTCAATGTATACTTGGGAGATCTATAAGGAAAGGTGTGTTATTTGTGTAGATCAACCATTTATTTATTTCATACCATTGCAACCATTGTGTAAGCCTTTAATCAGGTATGCTTCAGTAGCCCCTATAAATTTGGTCCTTGGATGCCTCCAAGTAGTAAAGCCCCAAATTGCTCCTCAAAACCCTCTTAAACTAGGGCTTTCTAGTTAGGTTCTATCCTAACACTTTTGGGATCAAACAAGGCTAGATTCACCTTGTATAGGGTGTATCTAGACACCTCAAAACATAAAGCTTACCCTCCTTTAGATAGATTCTCTATTGTTGATCCATACCTACCTTTCCATTATCCCTTAACACTACCTTCTTGGGTGATCACCTTAAAAAAAAATCTCATCTACACATGTAAGTGTTAGAATAGTATTGTACAATTTAGGGATGAATCATTCCATGAGAATTGGTAAGGTCATTCATGGAATTATCATCCAAATATTAGATCTTGTCAAAAACTAGCAAAAAGTGCACTATTTCTAATGGCAATCAACACTATCTTGTAAAAACAGAGATTAATAATGGACTTCAAAGTATTTAGAATGGATCCACACAAAATAAAATGTCCACCAAGGTTAAAACATCCTCTGATCACAAAATTATATAGAAAAACCTCAAAATTGCATCAAAATGGAGTTTTATATATTTTTCTTGCACAGTTCATACAATGAATGATTTCCAGTGTTTTCCTCCATAAAATGCCTCCAAATTGACTTAATAAGATCCATAACAACCATCCCAACCAAGTTGGATCATTTTCCATGCTTAGTTATGTGCAAAACTCCTTAAAATTAATTTCCCTCCAAAATGAACTAACCATTGGGATTCAAACATTTGAATTCTCCAATTTACAATTTATTGAATAAAACAACTATTTAACTTTTCAAACTTTTCTATTGGGTCCTCAAGACCAATTTAACCAATCCTAGAACTTTGTAAGACTCCTTAGAACTTATTTAAATGCATATTTCCTTTCTACCCCTATTTCATCATTAAAGATCCTAAGGTCCTTAACAAGCCCTTTAGGATTCATTACATTTTTAACATCCTTAAAGCTTCCTAAGGCCATGATTGGATTAAAAACATGCCAATTTATTGGTTCATACTCTTCCTTTTCTTTAATACATCTTTTGTCTTCTTTAGGGATCCTTGCATGTCCTAATGCTCCTACATCGATTTCATAATTAGTTACCAGTGTAGCATCATCAATCTCAATAGTTCGAAGCATGCTTGAAATATTGGTTCTTGCTTTAGGGATATCTTCTAATTGTTCAACATTTATAACAATACCAATATAATATGGGTCATACCTCACTTTACATTCTAATACATCTCTAATATGTTATCTACTTACATAATAGTCATAGTACTGCCCTTCCCCATGTTGTCTTCGAATTATTAGTACATCTAGTTCCTCTATTGTATGTGGGAGAATATTTGCAATTCCTCTTCTATCTTAAGCAAAGCTAATTGTGTGTTCACTATTTTCATATTGGTCTCCAAGAGCATGGGTTTCTTGCAATATTGGGTTAACTCTGGCAATCAACATTTCTTTAATCTGAGTCAATCTTTTCAATACAATAGATTGTTCTCCTAGGTCCATGTAATTGAGCAATGATAAACGGTGAAATAGTTTCTCTCTAAATTATCTTTTACATGTTGTATGTGTTGGACTTAAGGGTCTTATTGGAAAAATGACTATAGACTGGTGATGCTAACACTTAGCACACCAAGTATTGTCATTGATTGGAATCTAGTGAATAGAGAAATAATGTATACCATGATAAATTGATCACCAATGGACTCCTCTATCAATCAGATCAAGGGAGAGTTAAGGATAAGGCATAATAGGAAAATAGGAAAAGTGAGCATGTAATATACAACAATCTATCATGGTGAATCACCATCGACATGATAGAGAAGAGGAACACACATAGTGCATTCAATGTGGTAGTTGTATTAACTAGAGAGACATAAGGATGCAAGGAAAAAGTATACATATAGGTCTATAGTGTGACTCGAAGACCTACCGATCTAGACCCCTACTAGTAGGTGCCACAATTTTCATGTGACTGGCTCAAAAATGTGATTTGATAGGCCAACACTAGGGAAAATATTATGAAAGAATTAACAATTTAAGATGAAGATTGGCTAGTCTATACGTGTCAATCCAAGAGTGTAAGCTTGTGAAAGGTGTCCAAGAAATATGCTATCAAGGGATGATAGTTGAGATTTGAGCAATTATGGATGTAACTAAAACATACAAAAGTGAACCTATGGAAAACTGAAATAAAACTGCAACAACTGAATCTATGAAAAACTAAAATCAAATTATGACAGGAACTTGACTAAAACTTGCTAAAATGATTTGGACAATAAAAACATCAGAAATAAAAATGCCTTTCTAACATCAATAACAATATAATTATTTCTATTCACTAAATCAAAACTATGATGAAACATTAGTAATTCAAATTATAAGGAAACAATAATCATATTATACCAATGCAAATCAGATTACAAATTGCTACAGGAACAACATGCATATCTTATTAATACAAATCAGATTACCAACAAATACAGAGACAACAATCAAATCAATTTCTAATTCAGATGAAACTTGATATTAATGAAATACAAACATACCACATTGAAATAAAAAATAGAAAACACACTAGACGTCCCAAGAAGTGGACCCCATCCTCAGTCTGTCAGGTGGTGAAATAGAACACGCTGAGTACGGGGTTGATCAACACAATAGACAGTCTTTTATTTCTCAGAGGAATAGTACATAATTGTCTTTACATCTCTATATCACATTTCTTATATAGATATCATGTACAAAGTACATATAGAAAAACATGGTCTATTGTTGGGTGGAGGCCAACAAACTATGTAAATTGAAACTATAAGTATGAAACTGAAATACTTGATGGTTTTAGGTGGATGTATGAAATAGCAGATTGAGACATAAAATCAGTTTTACCTTATCCACTTTACAACAATATCTAATCTGATTCTCCTCCTTGAATTAGGTATAAGAGGATTTTAATAATTTGAAAGATAAAACAACTCCCTTAAATCTCAAGGTAGGGAAATACTGTGCAGAATTCTTAGCCATAAACATAAGATGGTAAAATCATCTTTTAATAGTAACTAAGCTGATAAATGTATCTATGTAGATGATTTTGATGATGAATTAATAAATGTAGTTGTAGCACCAAGATAATGTGGCAAATAGAAATGATCATTGGTTCTTTCTTCAAAGTGCAACATGAAGAGCTTGTTTTTTAGGCGACAAGAACATCTACACTCATAAATCAACATGTTGTAATTATAACAATTAGTAAAACAAATCAATAATGTATTTTCCATATTTTAATCCCAAAACCTATTTAAATACTACTTATATATATAAAATCATATGCAATGTAAAATAGTAAATGGGTTAAAATGGGATGGAAATGGAAATGAGTATGAAACTAAATGAAATGGATTAAATTATGCCATTAAATAGGTAGTAATTGGCTCTCATCATGATTCAAATTTTGAATGCATCTACTTGCAGTGATATCTTCTTTTTCGATTTTAGCGCCTAGATGATTAAGATCATAAAGTGTGTAAAACTATAAAACTTTATTTTTGGAAGTTTTTGAAACTATAATTGTGTTTTTTTATTGCAGAAATAAGTTGTAGAATAGAGAGTGAGATAGTGAAGAAACAAACAGTTGTAGAATAAAGAGTTGAGGTGTTGCAGATTAGTGACTGTAGATATGGTAAAGCGAAAAGAGAGAAAGGTGATATAATTGCTATCATAGAGGAAATTAAGAAAATGAGTGATGATCAAGGTATACTCAAGAGATTTGTAAGGCAAGATGTGTTATTTGTTTAGATCAAACATTAGATTTCTTTCTTACCATTGCAACCATTTTGTAAGCCTTTAATCTGATATGCTTCAATACGAAGCATATTGTAAATCCTCTAACTAGGTACCTCTTGGAAGGAGTGTTATAAATCCTTTAAAAAATATATTTTTAAAAGGTTTTTGTAATCCTAACATGTTTCTATCAATCCTTATTGGATGTGTTCTCAGAATGAACAATTGTAGCTTCTAACCGGACAACCTTTTATTTACAGTAAAAGGCTATTGGGTATATTACTCCCACTGTGATTTTTATGCTCTCATCGATGGTTTCCACATACAAATATTAAGGTGTCATTAATATATGCATTTTTTTGTGAGCTCGTATGCTTTTATGTTAGTACTTTTATCATTGTGTTGTTATTAAAGCAATTTGTAGATAAAGTGTTTGGTGTGATAGGTCAGCAAAGTGGTTGCAAAGTTTTTATAGATTATGTATCAGAGCACATGCCCTAATAGAAATGAGCTCAATGGTTTGAGGTAAGATCCAATAGAATCTTTTAGACTTTGAAATCAGTCTAAAGATGCTCTCTCCACCATTAAAGTTTTGAAGGACATGTTAATTAAGAGTTTCCTTAACAAAGAGAAAAATCTAATGAAGAAACTTAGTGAGAGTCATGAAATCATTGAGAAACTAGTAGAATAGATAGGATCATATGAATCTAAAGGATTCATCTCTAGTCTTATTGCAAACAATGATAAACTAAGCAAAATCATTGTATAGATGAAGAAGGAGAAAAAAGAGACTATGAAAAAGATGAGCAAACTACAAGAAGATAGAGACAATTATATTCTAGCCAAAGGTGAAGTTTAGGAAGCACTAAGAGTAGCTCTAGAGGCCAAGAAAATAACTAAGGAAGTAGAAAGGAGAAATGATACACACAAATAGTAGGTAGAAGAGGAGAAAAACCATCCTAACATGGAGCAGTTCACAAGTTGATTAAAAAGGTACTCAAGATAACTGATGAGTTAAAGAGTACAAATGAGAGAAATGAAAAACTAAGAAAGTTTAATGAGAGCTAAGAAAAGATATATGAAAAGTTACGAGCTTAAAGAAGAAACATGAGTACCACTAATCTTGGATATGAAGATGATAACAAGATTGGGGAAGGTAATTCTTATGGAGGAAAAAGCCCAAACTTAAAAAAGCAAGGAAGGACTTCACTTAAAGGTATGGAACCTAAGAAACCTACTTTTTATATTTTTGGTAAATTAGGATATACTTCAAATGTATGTTGGCACAAACATTTTTTACCTGTTATCCAATGTACCTTTAATGGATACTATCATAATTGCCACTAATATAGCCACATTGCACAAGAATGCAAACCTCTCTCCAGTGAGAAAATAATAGATGGATATTATTATTGTAACAAGTATGGACACAAAATTTAAGATTGTAGATAGAGGGTAAGATCAAATCAGTCATCCCCTATGTCAGCAAGTGCCACTAGGAGGGATAGATTCACCACACATGTATGTTTAACCTGTGGAAACAATGGACACCTTGCATCATACTGTAAGTTAGGAATCGGTTAGAGAAATATTTTAGGGCCTTGGAGAGGAACATGTATGAGCCTTAATTAATGAAACAAGATTAGAAATATTGCTAGAGATTATAGAACAAAAGGCAAGTCCAATAACTAGTCCCTTGATAGAAAAGGGAAGAGAAAGATTCTCAACGTAGAAGAAGCCAAATGGGACTTCTACAAGAAATGGACGAAGAAAAGTGATTGGACTATAGCGACCAAGCATGTTGAGGTTGTGAGCTCATTGGTCAATAGTGAGACTCTTGAGATAAATTATTCTATTTTAGCTTAAGGGGTTATGTGTGAAAGGAAAAATCTTACTCTCGTCCCCTAGTCTAAGTAGGCAAGCCATGTATTGTGATGTCAAGAATGAGAAAGTAAAAGATAGACTATAAAATATGCTACAACTATAGTGAGATAAGAAGAATGGTGAGAATGTGGTAAATAGGTCATAAACATTAATTATAGGTTAATTGGTAGGTAAATGGTTTGTTTACCATTGTAATGTTAAAAATTACCCTAAAGTTACTATTACCAAGTTATAAATAGGCTGCCAAAGAGCTAGTTACCACTTTTCAAATTTGAATGCTTAAGTTTTGTGTTTATAAAAACCTAGCTTACTATATGTGATCATTATGCAAAAAGTGTAATATTTTGAGAAATCGTAAAGGACAATTTGAAGCAATTAAAGGTCAATGTTGTTTATCAAGCTTTAACTTATCATCTACTAGTCAACATTTACGATGGTTGAAGAGGTAAACAAGGTAGAACTGGTTAGCTCAAAGAAAGAACATCCAAAATACAAACTTCTTTTGTTAAAGGAAGATGAAAAGGATATGGCAAGAGCATCAAGAGCATTTTCATCACTTATGTGGATGGACCAACCATATAGGATCACCAAGGATGTGATCTTAATAGTTACAAGTTTCAGTAGCATTAGGGTGGATCTTTCCATCAAAAGTATCCCAAATACCAAAGTAATAAAGTTAATTGGAGGCTATGACGATGGTTGAGCATGCACGTTAAATGACATTCCTAGTCTTAAGATGATATTTGCAGTAATGGTGATCAATTATCAAATTTTCTACTCAAGTAGGAAGAATAGTATGCCAAGTGGTGTTACATATGGCACTTACTAGGTCATGTACAACCACACCATACTTGACCTAAGTGGGTGGCTTCACAAATAACTAATGACCAATCTGCACAAGATTAAGAAGAATTACAAGATACATATTCTAAAAAATGGAGCCATACTAGTAAGCATGTTTTAAAAAAAAAAAATCTAGAAGAGAATTTCCTGGGTACCCAACCTTCAAATGGGAAAAGAAAATACCCATAACTGCTCAAATTAGTAAGATGCATAGGGAACTAGGTGACCAATTAAGGAAATGACATCCTATGATCGTATTTTAAGAAATTCCAACAATATATGCACAAGAGGGAGAGGATTCCCTTTATCCTAGTTGAAGAAGACAATAATGTGTTATGCTTTCTAGCAAGCACATAGTATCATGATACATGATATTGAACCACATCACACTAGTTAAAAATATTCTTGTATGAATTGACATAAGAAGTGACAAGCCTACACATTGACAGTTTACTGGCTATGCCAATAGACCCAAAATTTCCCAGGTTTGGCACAAGCATGGTGATAAAGAGCATACTTCTCAAACAGGAGAAGAGTACAACATCAGCCAAGAAGTATGCAAGAAAATTAAGCAAAAAGAAGGGCACCAACGCAATCAAGGAAAAAGAGACAAAAGAAATAAACATTAAGGAATAATTGGAGCTTACTAGTGAAGCCCCACCAAGCCCATGTGGTGCAAGGGCACCTAGTAGGATTGTAAAAGGCCTAGGGCTCCTATGGTATTTTTTCTTGTAATGATGCTATCCACACCACTACTTGAATAATAGGACTAACCTAATCCTAGGGTGAGGTAGGTTAAGGTGAGAAAGCCTCTTGAGGTCCAAGTTGCTCATAGTTGCTTACTTAGGTCTAATTGAGAATCTTTGTGTTTTAAAGGGTAGGATGGCCAAATAAGTGTTTTTAGGACCTTCTTACATGTTTTTCATACACTTAATGATTTTTTCAAGGTTTGGTAATCTTTGGATCAATTTTGAGGGTCAAACACTCAGATGTAAAAATTGCTATAAAATTGTCAATATTGTCATTGACAACTTTTGTTGCATTCGAGAAACTTTGTAGTTAGGATTAAATAAATATCTAAAATAGTTAGGATAGGAGTTTGGATGTGTTTATAAGGCCATCCTTGACCTTTTGATAGGGTTGGAAGTTTGAGCAAGTTTTGTGTGTATGGACTGATTAGCAAGTTTATAGTTATAGTTTTATGCTTTTGTGGATTTTGGCACTTTAATGGATTAGATTTGGAACTATTGTTGCTGGAAGTGTTAGAGGAGTTTGATTTGTGGTTTTGTAAAATTTTAGTTTGTGATTTTATAAGGTTTTAGTTGCTTGAATAAATTATTTTGCATTTTATTTGTCTGTTATTCTCAATCAAGTGTTTGAGCAAGATGGAGTCATAACTCCCTCTCCCACTGTAGGATCTGTACAACCTCTAGGGATTTGGGAGATGACTCCGTGTACATACTTATAGTAAAGGAGGGGCCCTAGAGATTAGATCAATTATTTTTGTGGTGATGCCCTAGGCAAGCCAGAGATGCATGGCTAGGGATCACAGTAGGCAACAAAGTCGATATGAGTGATTGAATGCATGAAAAGCTTGAATCAAAGTATGGATTGTGAAAGGAGAAGGTGTGTAGGAACCCCAAATTTAGGGAGGATCATTGGTGGAAGGTTTATGGAGTATTAAACTTGGTTCTTGCAAAATTGGTTCAATTACCTTGGAAACCATGATTTTTAGACACCAATATAGGTCGTATTGTACGAATGCCTTGAGAATTTGAGACCTCATGAATCCTTAAGTTCTTTGAAAAGGGTGTCAAGATCAGTGGATAGGTTATCCCCTTATTAAAAAAATTTCCAAGTTTTTCTAGTTTTTCTTCATTTGGAGGGCTAATTGCTTGTAGCCTTTTTACAAGCAATTTTGAGCAGTTTTGTGTAGTTCTTGGAACTCAATTAGGATTTCACTTCCAATGGTGGTAGCAACTCTTGGAGAGTTTCCTAGGGATCTCTAAGATTCCCATACTATGATTTGAGGGTTAGTTGTGAGGTTGGGGTTGAATGTAGAGAAATGGAAGGAGAAGCCATAAGACTAAATCAAGCCTATGAATGGTGTTAGAGAGTGGTTGTTCTTACTTAATGGTGTGCACTAGTTGAAAATCCTAGGACCTCATAGTTAGTATCCAAAGGGGATTAGGGTAGATAGAAACCCTATTAGGTTAGGAGAAAGACCTAAGGAGACCCTAGGGGAAACTAGGGTAAGAGCAAGGCTAGTTGTCACATCAGAGTGGTATCAGAGTGAGTTGAGGACTTGGGAAGGAAGTGTATGTCTACAACTACTGGAGAATCAGTGGGTGAGTCAACTATGGTGACTAATGCAAAGCTAGATAAGGAAGTTTATGAGAAAAAGGAGAAGAATAAAGGTAAAGTTGGATGCAGTTGTTGATGTAGCCAAGAAGAAGGAAGAAGAGAGCAGTGTTAGGGGTAAGGAGATAGAATAAGAAGATGTTATCCCTAAGATAGACCCTATCTTGAATGAAGAACCTTTCTTGAAGGCCATTAAAGCCCTAGGAGGGAATGCTTTGGAAGGTGTGCCACTATTTAGTGGGAAGATGGACATAGATGCAGTGATGGATTGGATAGATGGGATGGAGAACCATTTTGAATGTGAAGGGGTGTTAGAGGCACAAAAGATCAAAGTAGCCAAGTCAAGACTTAAAGGATCAAAATTGACTTGGTGGAAATATGTCCAAGATGAGAGAATTAGGATAGGCAAGAAGCCTATAGCCAATCGGAATGCCATGGTACCCAAACTAAGGGAGAGTTTCCTACCAAAGCACTATGAGATTCAACTCCATAAAAGGAGACATGGACTAAAATAAAGAGACTTGGATGTGGCTCTTATACAGAGGAGTTTCATAGATTATGCCTTAGATCCAAGATGCAAGAGGAAGAACCAATAAAGGTGGATAGGTACTTGAATTATTTAAAGTGGAATATCCGAGAGGAGCTAATCTTAGGGACACTTACTACTGCTCACAGGTGCCATCAACTAGCCCTAAAGGTGGAAGAGAAAACTGGAAAGAAAGGGGAATCAAACTTTAAGGATAGAGGAAAGGGCATAAATCAGAGAGGACAAGGAGGAGGATACCAAGGTAGGGGTAATAAGCAGAGGAATCAAAGTGAGACCAAGCTCATAGAGTAAGCCACTTAAAGCATTCCTAGAGAAGGTTACAGTAGAGGAAGAGGTAACCAAGGAGGTTCTAATCAAGGTGGAGGATTAGGTAGAAGCAACTCATACTTTTCTAGTATGAAGTGTTATAATTATGGTCAACTAGGCCACACAACATATATATGCCCTAAAAAACCCTCTTCTTCAAATCTTGACAAAAGAGTGGCATATGTACAAGAGGATAACTCTAGCTACAAGGAGAATGAAGTGGATCACATAGAGTCTAAAAAAGGTGAGAACCTTATTTTTAGGAGGATACTGATCAAACAACCTAATCCTCATGAACCTAAACATAGGAGGGCTTTGTTTAGGATAAGATGCAAGATCCCTGGAAAAGTTTGTCAAGTAGTGGTGGATTTAGGCTCTACCAAAAACATCATATCAAAAGAGGCAGTTGAGAAACTTAAACTAACTAGAATACCACATGTGAATCCATACAAGGTGACTTGGCTCAACAAGGGTCAAAGTATACTAGTCAATGAATAAACTTGGGTTGACTTCTCCATAGCAAGGTACAAGGACAGGTTATTATGTGACATTTTCCCCATGGATTCTTGCAATCTATTGTTAGCTAGACCTTGGAAGTATGACAGTGACGTAGTGTATGATGGGAAAGATAACTCCATATCATTCAAGAAAAGTGATAAAACCTTTAAAATCCAATCTTTTTTGGAAGGATAGGAATTACAGTCCAAGGTGCTTAGTGTGTTACTGTGTAGTATAAAATAATTTGTTAATGATCTCAGGGATGAGGAAAGCCAAAGTTATGTAGTTGTGTTGAAGTCTAAGGGAGAAGACAAGGTAGTCAAAGATACATTGCTTACAGAGGTTCAAGCATTACTTAAAAAATAAAAAGAAATTGTGAGTGATGGTACTCCTGCTACCCTACCTCCTAGAAGAGTCATAAGCCATCAAATAGACTTTGTTTCCTACTACATCCTTACCAAACAAGACAACATAAAAGCTCACTCTAGACCAAAACATGGAAGTGGCCAGAGAAGTGCAAGAAGTGATGGACCAAGGTTTGATCAATAAGAGCATAAGCCCATCTGTAGTCCCTATTGTACTAGCATCCATGAAGGGAGGAAAATAGAGACTATGTATAGACCCAAGGGCTATAAATAGGATCATAATCCGGTATAGGTTTCCCATACCTAGGATTGAGGATCTCATGGATTGTCTTGGAGGAGCAATGTACTTCACAAAGTTGGACTTGAAGAGTAGATACCATTACCAAATCAGGATTAAGGAGGGAGATGAATGGAAAACAAAATTCAAGATAACAGATGGGCTATATGAATGGCCAGTGATGCCATTTGGTCTCTCTAATGCCCCTAGCACATTCATGAGGCTCATGAATGAGGTACTTAAAGACTTCACTAGGAGATTTTTGGTTGTATATCTAGATGATATACTAATCTTTAGCAAGACCAAGGAGGAGCACATCAATCATGTGGAAGTAGTATTGTAGAGACTTCATGAAGAGAAGCTTGCTATAAACTTGGAGAAGTGTGACTTATTCAAGCAAGAACTTGTGTACTTGGGCTTTGTGGTGTTTAAGGGATCCTCGAAGATGGATCAAGAAAAGGTTGTTTCTATCCTCAACTGACCACCACCTACTACATCTAGTGAGGTCAAAAGTTTTCATGGTCTAGCTCATTTTTATAGGAAATTCATTGGGAATTTTAGTGGCATATGTGCACCGCTGCTAGATACCATAAAGGGTGGGGTCAAGTCTAAGTTTAAATGGACCTTAGAAGCTGAGAAATCATTTGAGTTGCTAAAGAACAAAGTAGCTACTCAACCTATTTGCAACTACCTAGTTTTGAGAAAATTTTCCCTATAGAGTGTGATGCAAGTGGCCTAGCAGAAGGGGGAGTGTTAAGCCAAGAAGGTAGGCTAGTAGCCCTCTTTAGTGAAAAACTTAATGAGGCTAAAAAGAAGTATTATTCCTATGATTTATAACTCTATGCCCTAGTTCAGTCTCTTAGGAAGTGGAGACACTACCTACTACCTAAGGAATTTGTTGTGTTTATTGACAATGAATCTCTCAGCTATATCAACACTCAAGAAAAGTTGAGCAATACGCACTTGAAATAGATGGAATACTTGCAAGGTTTCACCTTCACAATCAAGCATAAGAAAGGGTGGATGAACAAGGTGGTAGATGCATTAAGTAGAAGGTTGTTAATAGTCCAAGAGGTTCATTTGCATAGAATTGGGATAGAGAGCTTCAAGAGTGTCTATAAGGAGGATGAAGAGTTTGCAGAGGCGTACAAGGTATGTTCTAATTTTGAGAACCATTTTCATAGTAAGTTCTTTGAATTTACCTTATATAATGGATTTCTATTTAAGCGAAACTAGTTGTATGTACCAAGGGGTTCAATAAGGGAGAACATAATATAACATAAGCACAATGGAAGCCTAAGTGGACACTTTGGTGTGAGCAAAACTCTAGATCTGGTCTAAAGGTTCTATTATTGGCCTAAACTAGTCATGGATGTGACTAGGTATGTGAAGTAGTGCATGGTATGTATGAAAGCTAAAGGTGGGATGAGTAATGCAAGTATTTATTGACCCTTACTAGTCTTAAATAGGCCATGGGAGTGTGTGAGCATGGACTTCATAGTAGGTCTACCCAAGACAAAACATGGCAATGACAGTATCTATGTAGTTGTTGACAAATTTAGTAAGATGGGGCACTTCATTCCATGTAAGACTACCAATGATGCTAGCCACATTGTACACCTATTCTTTAAGGAGGTTGTAAGTATTCATAGACTTCCATTGAGCATAGTTTTAGATAGGGATGCCAAGTTCATGAATCTCTTTGAAAGGCTTTGTGGAGAAGACTTGGTACAAACTTGTCATTTGGTTTAGCATACCACCCTTAGACCGATGACCAGACTGAGGTGGTGCTAGGTAGTCTCTTAAGATGATTAACTAAGGAGTATGGGAAAACATCCTAGATGTGATCATTCCTCGAGCAGAGTATGCTAACAATAATAGTAGGAATAGAACCATAGGCAGAAGCCTATTTGAAATTATGTACAGGATGCATCCAAGGGGTGTGTGTGAGTTTAGGGATCTTCGATGAATGGAGCATAGAAGTGGAAATGTTGAAGGTTTTTCCCAAACCATAGAAGAAATCCAAGAAAAAGTCAAGAAAACTATCCAAGATAATACACAAAAACTGAAAGCCAAGGTGGATGAAAGAAGGAAAGACATTCAATTTTTTGTTGGTGACTATGTTATGGTGAATTTGAACAAGTCTAGATTGTAAAAAGGTATGCCAACCAAGCTACAAATGAAAAGAGTGGGACCTTACAAAATCATAACCAATATACGGAGCCAATGCCTATTAAATTGATTTGCGCTCAAATTTGGGCATCTCTCCTATTTTGAATGTGCAAGATTTGGTTGAATTCAAGGGTACACTACCTCAAAATAGTCATGGGGTCAGTATTGATCTAGAACATGTAGTAGTACCTTCATCAATAAAGTTGGAAGTTGAACAAGTGTTGGATTCTAGAGTTAAGAAGGCCAGCAGGAACTAGGTATATATGGAACACCTCATTGAGTGGAAGGGCAAGCTTGATTCAGAAGAAACTTGGGTTGTTGAGGCAAACTTCAACAAGGCAAGCATCCCCCAAGGCCTATTTTCCATAGGAGTGACATAGCTTTATTTTATAGGGAAGTATGGTGTAGGAACACCTAGGTAGGCTTGTGAAAGGCCTAAGTCTCCTAGGGTATTTTGGATTTTAGTGGTTTTAGCCACACCACTAGGTGAATAATAGGACTAACCTAGTCCTAGGGTGAGGTAGGTTAAGGTTAGAAAGCCTCTTGAGGTCCAAGTTGCTCATAGTTTCTTACTTAGGTCTAATTGAGAATATTTGTGTTTTAAAGGGTAGGATGGCCAAATAAGTGTTTTTAGGACCTTCTTACATCTTTTTCATCCATTTAATTCTTTTGTCAAGGTTTGGTAACCTTTGGAGCAAGTTTGAGGTTCAAACACTCAACGACAACATTGACAACTTTTGTTGCATTCGAGAAAAATTGTAGTTAGGAGTAAATAAATGTCTAAAAAAAATAGGATAGGAGTTTGGATGTGTTTATAAGGCCACCTTCGACCCTTTGACAAGGTTGAAATTTTGAGAAAGTTCTGTGTGTAGGGACTAGTTAGCAAGTTTATAGTTATAGTTTTATGCTTTTGTGGATTTTGGCACTAAAATGGATTAGATTTGGAAATTTTGTTGTTAAAAGTGTTAGATGAGTTTTATTTTTTGGTTTTTATAGTTTTTTTTTTGTGTTTTTGTAAGGTTTTAGTGGCTTGAATAAATTATTTTGCATTTTGTTTGCCTAGTTGTTCTAAATCAAGTGTTTGAGCAGGATGGAGTCATAACTCCCTCTCCCATCATAGGAACTATACGACCTCTTGGAATTTGGGAGATGACTCCTTTTACATATTATATAGTGAATGAGGTGCCCTAGAGAGTAAAGAAATTATTTTTGTGGTGATGCCCTAGGCCAGCCAAAGATGCATGACTATGGATCAGAGTAGGCAACAAAGATGATATGAGTGATTGAATGCATGAAAAGCTTGAATCAAACTATGGATTATCAAAGGAAAAGGTGTGTAGAAACCCAAAATTTAGGGAGGATCATTGGTGGAAGGTTTATGGAGTATTAAATGTGGTTCTTGCAAAATTGGTTCAATTACCTTGGAAACCCTTATTTTTATGCACTAATATAGGTTGTATTGTATAGATGCCTTGAGAGTTTGAGACCTCATGAATCCTTAAGTTATTTGAAAAGGGTGTTAGGATAAATGGATAGGTTACCCCATTGTTAAGGGTTTTTCCAAGTTATTCCATTTTTTCTTCATTTGGAGGGCCAATTGCTCATAGCCTTTTTACAATCAATTTTGAGCAGTTTTCTGTAGTTCTTGGAACTTGATTAGGGTTTCATTTCCAATGGTGGTAGAAAGTCTTGGAAAGTATCTTAGAAATATTTGAGATGCCCATACCTTAGTTTGAGGGTTACTTGTGAGGTTGGGGTTGAATATGGAGACATGGAAGGAGAAGTCATAAGACTAAATCAAGCTTAGGAATGGTGTTAAAGAGTGGTTGTTCTTACTTAATGGTGTGCACTAGTTGAAGAGCCTAGGACCTCATAGTCAGGATCCATTGAGGAGTATGGTAGGTATAGACTCTATTAGGTCAGGAGCAAGACCTAAGGAGCCCCTAGGGGAAACTATGGTAAGAGGAAGACCAGTTGTCACATCACCACGACTAATAGTAAATGTTAAAGATAATATTTATAGCAATAAAGATTCATCACCTAAGACATAAAGGATTGAGAAGGACACCAAGAAGAAGATGGAAAGCTCATCCCAACCAACAAACTTTAGGACATATAAGATGAAGTGAAGCAAAAATAAATGGAAAAGGAGAAATCACCCTCACTAGTAAACAAAGATATCGATTCATTACTAGAAGAGGAGGTAATAAAAGTGAAGAAGAGAGGTAAGAAACAATCAAATTCACTCTTAATTTATTATATCATAAATGAAATTTTACATAATGGTAATTATAAAAAAATGAGAAATATATTTTCAAAGCCTTACTGAGGAAAACAAGGGCAAGGATATCAGTGTTGTTCTATTGAGTATGAGGACATACAACATAAGTCATGCTAAGAGAAGACATAAATTACCCCAAGAATTAGAAATAATCATGGAGAAGAAATGACAACATGGAATTATGAAATTCAAAGGGTTACTAGATGATGCACTGGAAAAAGTAAGGTTGAAATATGTGACATCAAAAAGAAAGATATTTGTTCAGGCATATAAACAAGACTTTTCCACACAGGAGAATATAGCAAAATTTGTTATAGGAAGAGAAAATGATACATTAGAGGAAGTAATGAAATATTGGGATACTACTTCAGAACAATTAGAGAGTTTCAGTATGAAAAATAAGGAAGAGGAAGACAAGGCACAACATGTATAAATTGGTCCAAAAGGAAAAATCATATTACATATAGAAAATAAAAAGAAGGAAAAGGCGATTGGATCAAGTAAAGATCAAGATAAAGAGGGATATGTAGAAGAGATACTGGAAGTATCAATCAAATTCAGTCCTCTTACATTACTAAGGAGATAAGTACACACAAGTTCTCAACATGTGCAAAGCCCATAGAGAGAGAGGAGTCACCAAGATTGATTAATCATCCAAAGGACTCAACCAAGGAGAAATTTGAGATAGTAATAGAAGAAAAGTCACTTGAAAGGGAATACACACAAGATAAGGAGAAGACACAAGAAGGAAAAGAGAAGGAAAGAAAGGAAGCCTCGTGGATTAGATTGGCATCACCAATAAAATTAGATTGTCCAATGAGAGTCATCTCACCTGTCAAGGAGACTCGAAAATAATAAGTAAATACTGGTGATAAGACATAAGTGGTCAAGGAAAAGGTCTTAAGTGAGACACACTGACTTAGACAGTTAAAGACTTCCTTAGGATTAAACCTAAGAGCAAGAGGTTCAAATAGAGAAAGCATAACAAGAAATAATTTCACAACAGAAGGAGTTAGCATAGCAAGAAATGCCAACTAATACTTCCACACCAGTGGAAAGGGCACTCACCACAAGGATTCTCAAGTTCCAACAAAAGAAAAGAGTCCTGAGAAGGAAGGGACAAAGGAATTTTATAAGATTGGTGCAACTACAAGCACTGGCTTGAAGCATAATTCACTAGAAAAGGAGGAAGACCCAATGAAGGAGACACCATCTCAAGGGGACAATGCATTTGAGAAGGAGAACACTCATGCACAAGAAGAGACACAAGTCCAAAAAGAAGAGAAATACAAATACAAAGAGAATAATAAATCACCCATAAAGAAAATCACACTACAGAGGTCTAAAATGATCGAAAGTAGGCCATGTGGAAAATGAAGTGTAATCTAAGCTAAGCCATCAAAGAGGAAGCTCAACCTAGAGGAAGGAGATAAAGAAGATGAAAAACAAAAGATGAGAAAGGAGTGATACTCATCACACTCATAATAATCGTCTAGCTCAGAAGATGAAAGCCAATTATTCAAGCATGATACAAAAGAAGGAATTGACATAAACATAGTTAAAGATGACCTTGACAAAAAGAAAGGGATACTTTATGTGATAAGTGATAAGGAGATAAAGAAATATTATAAACTAGTTTGTCATTATAGACTCCTTATGTAGATAGGCAAGAGACAAAAGAAAGACAGAACACTAGTGAAGATCAAAGATTTAATAATGGACTTTGATACAAATGTTCAGTATGACTCAAGTACTAACTTGATAAGTCAACTAAATCAAATTGTTGAGAGCATGGACATTGAAAAGTAGACAAAGTGGAAGAAAAATATATTGAAATTCTCATGGATATTCTTGATCAATGAAAGGAATTGTTGGTAGAGGCCAAGAACACTATGCTAGAAGCATTAAAGGACATTACACCAGTATTGCAAAAAGTATCAGATACTCTAAGATTCATGCTTGACTTAAACAACACTATGATGAGAGCTTAACTAGAGCTCAAGAAAATGTAGAGTACATTTGATGTTGTGTCAAGTTCAATAAAATAATACATAGTACAAATTGAAGAGAAAATACATCTTCTTAATAGAATAAAAGTTGAATAGGAGAAAATAACACTTAACTTTTAGAGGGACAATGTTTCCTATCACCCATGGTTGAAATTATGAAAGAGAATGTAAAAGATGCATAAATAAAAATAGCCAAGAAACCAATAAGTACCATGGAAAATATTGAATAACATATGGTAGATATCTCAAGTAAGACACTTGCTCTCAGGTATCTCAAAGACTCTTGGCAAACATAATTAGATAATGCTTGGGCCTAATATAGAGGGTTATTGTGACCAAAGTGGTTATACCGTTTGTCATTGATGCCAAAAAGGGGAAGAATAAATATAAGTGTACAAGTAGAGGAGGAGAAATGAAAAAGGGGGAGAATAAGTGACAATAAAGGGGAAGATTAAGTACGATGGAAAGGGAAGAAGATTGAAATAAATAGGAAAATTAACAAGAAAAATCCAAGAGGATTAAGAGAAGGAAACACAAACACAGGGGGGTAATGAAAGAAAAGAGGGAGCAAAGTAGAGAAGATTGAGTTAAGGGGGAGTTCCCAAGGATTTTTGACTAAGTCCACACTACCATAGATTCTCTACTAGCATAGTCAAAGGAATGTAGAAGGGAAGGTTAAAGGCTCAAGAATTTGAAAATAAGGTCAAGGATGATCAAAGGTTTTTCCATCGATGACAAAGGGGGAGATTGTTGGAATTGAAAATCTCATTGTCATGATAATTATAGATTGGTGATGCTAACACTTATATCATCTTAAAATGGAAACACTTCCATGTTAAGAGTATTTAGCCCTTTGAGTAAGTGGTTTGGGGTCATGTCAAGTGCCTTGAATAGATATTTGCATGGATCTAGCTATTTTTCCCCTATTCTACTTCTCTCTCTCTCTCTCTCTCTCTCTCTCTCTCTCTCTCTCTCTCTCTCTCTCTCTCTCTCTCTCTCTCTCCATCCATCCTATTTCTGACAACTTTCTTTGTGAAATTGAGGACTTCAACTTTTTGCATCAAGGACAACCTAAAGGGTCAAGGTCAACCTCAACCCTGACCTACCTAGGGCAGGGTTGAGTTCATCCCTGACCCCAGGTCCAATTTTCAAGTTTTGAAAGTTTTGGGATATTGACTTTGAAAAGTTTCATTTTCTCGCTTCCAGGTCAACTATTTAAAGTTTTGGAATAGTAGACTCTTAAATTGCATTTAATCTAGGTCTATTTCTAGGTTTCAAGGTTAATTGAGATTTAATTCTCCCATGTCGGCCTTCTCTAGAAGTTTGTACCCTAGATCTCTATACAAGGAAGCCTTCTTCCCTTATTTTGATATCCACTTTCTATGAACCGTTATCTTGTGCATTCATTATTCCATGAAGTGAAGATATACTTTTCATCAGGAGAGATTATACCAAATGATCTAGCATCAAGCATTCAAAAATTCAACCATTCAAGTGTTTAAGCATTCAAGATCCAATTCAAGGAGGTCCATTGTTAGCTATTGAAGGATTCAATCTCTATGGAGCTTTGTTGTTGAAGGTTTCTCCATCCACATTCATCCAAGCCTTTTTTAATGCAAACATATATTCAAGATTGGTGTTGAAGATATAATGCCATTGATTTGAGACATCATACATACA
Source organism: Cupressus sempervirens (assembly GCA_028749045.1). Taxonomy (NCBI): domain Eukaryota; kingdom Viridiplantae; phylum Streptophyta; class Pinopsida; order Cupressales; family Cupressaceae; genus Cupressus; species Cupressus sempervirens. The sequence continues at coordinate 997,857,707 of CM053785.1, read as the reverse complement.
TTTCTACATTCATTTGGAGCATCCATACTTGTGGATTCAAGGATTCAAATCCTCCACAAGGATTTCAATATAAGCAAGGTGAATAGTTCCATTTGCTTTGTTTATTCATATTGCAATTTTAATTATATTTTAAGGTTGATTCCAAATTGGGGTTTGACCAAGGCAAACCCCCCATCTAAACAACAAAAACATTTTTCTTGCAGATATAGGTACAAGATAGTGAATTAAGTGCAGATTTGGATACCCTTTTAGTCAAACTTGTGAGATCCACAAAAAAAAATTTAGTCAGAGTTGTGTAGGTCAAGGTTAACCTTTTGGGGCATAATTATGCCCTAGGGTAAGATTGTGCCCCACTATCTGGGTCAAGATCGACCTACCTACAAAAGGACAAATTTTTTTTGGGTTTTCTCCATCTCAACATTTCTAATCTAGAATAGATTGCAGAATTCCCTAAAATTGTGCACAAACATTAGAAATCAACATTTTCTAGATTTTCCCTACTTTGAGGTTAGTATTTGTCTTCTATTCATTCTAGATTTCAAGTGCATACTATTCTGTACCAAGATTAAAGGATCTCCTCCTTTCTCCATATTCTTCATTGCTTGATTCATTTGTGCATTAATCACTTCTTTGTGGTTAATCAATTTGGATCATTCCTTTTGGAAATTTGGGTTGGGGATAGGTCACATTTTCTTCCTATTCATTTTGGTGAACCTGACATGCTTACCCTCTTTTCTTTTCTGGAATTAGATTCCCTATTGTGTTTTGTGGTGTTAGATTTATTTATCTTATTAGTGTTAGATTTATCTTCTATGTTAAATCTTGCATGCTAATTAGATTTCCTGCATTTATATTTCAAAAATACAAAACAAATTGCAAAATATCTTTCAAAATACAAAAATATTTATGCTTTATATTTTCTTAGTTCAGTTCATTTGCATTGCATTGGTTTATGAGCTTTATTATTTCTAATCCTACTTCTAATCTTAGGGTTAGATGGAGTCATAGACATATGGGTATCTTTGAACCTGAGTCTTCTTCTCCTTTCATTAGGATCCCAGATGAGAATTTGACTCTTCCTAATTCTAATCCTATTATGGAGAAAAACTCTTCTCACTCATCTAATGATGAGGATGATGCTTTAAGATTTCCTCCTAAACAAATACAAAAAATTTCAACTGAACTTCATAAAATGGGTAGGCTTATTCAAGAAAATCATAATCAAGATTCTATTAAAGCTATAAAGGCTCTTAAGAAAGTTCTTCATGATAGTGATCAAGGTGTTAATCTCTTGCGTGGTATTACTCACCTTGTGCATTCTAATTTTAAAACTTTAGCTCAATATTTAGGGTTGTTTCGTCCTATCACTAGTGTAGAACCTTCTTCTATTCCTTTCCCTAGTGTTCCTACCTATACTACTTCTTTGGTGACTATGATAGTTCCCTCTATTCCTATGAGTGTCCCTCTTGTTTCCCTTCCTACATCACAACCTTCTTATCATAATGTTCCTTTTATTTATTCTAATCCTCTGCCAACTATAGTTCCTAGTGTTCCTCCAATTGTGTCTTCTCTTCCCATAGCTTTATACACTTTACCTAGTGTTTCTAATGTTTCTAGTTCTCCTATTTCCTCTAATCATTCAACACTTACCAGTTTGGCTCAAACTATGTCATCTTTACAATACCAACTTGCTACCTTGACTCAAAAAAAGTTTAGTATTCCTACTTGTGACAGCCCGTAAGTCCTTTGTCTAAAGATATCATTTGTACTCCTGTTCCTCAGCAAGTCAATATGCCTCATCTTGAGACTTATAATGGTAAGGGAGACCATGTTCATCATGTTAAAATATTTTAAATCTTTTGTAGTGATTATGCTCATAATCATAGAATTTTAGCCAAGTTGTTTGCTCGAACTTTTCATGACAAGGCCTTATAATGGTTTTGTTCCTTGACTCCTTTTTCTATTAATTCATTCCCACAACTTGCCAATACTTTTATTGAACAATTTCAAAACAACATTGGCCCGCAAGTGTCTTTGATTTATTTTATGTATTGTAAAAAAAGTTCCAAAGAAAAATTGACTAAATTTATTGGTAGATTTAAGCATTTGCATGCTCAGATTTCCAATCATGTTCCTAATCTATGTTTATTTCAAATTTGCAAAAGGAAATTAGAGATAAGATTTTGCTTACTGAATTTACCTCTTTTCAACAACTTTGTGCAACGCTTCATCATTATCAATTACAAGTGAGTCAATTTGAGAGCACCACTCTATTGATTCCTATTCTTGTTGATAAAAGTGATATTGCTCCTAATCTAAATAAAGTTCAAAAATTCAACAACTATGTCAAGATAAATAAATAAGAAAATGCAGTTGTTGATCAAGTTGTTGTTGCATCTCACAATGCCACTTCTGCATCCACTGCTTTTTGATTAGATCGTATATTTACTCCTCTTTTTGAATCTTTATATTGTATTATGAATAGGTTGTTAACTGCTAATATGATTACTTTACCTCATATTCAACATCTTTTACCTGCTGCAATGGCATCTAAATCTTTTGATTCTAAAGATTTTTGTCAATATTATTGTCTGAATGGCCATGATACTAAGAAATGTTATTCTTTAAAACATAAGATTCAAGACTTAATTGATTATAATGATTTATCTGTTGATAATTTTGATGGTAGTGGGAATAAATTTGTTTCACCTCCTAATCAAAATCTTCAAATCTATATGAATCCTTTACCTCAACATCATACTAATACTATTGTTCAACCATATTCTATGGATATTGTGTATGATTCAAAGATGGATGATCTTAATCATGTTTTTAATCAAGTGGAGCATGTGGTTCAATATGTATCTTCACCTCAATCTAAACCTCGACAACAAACTAAGAAAAAATGACCTCAAGAACTTTTGATTAACTTTGATTATTCTGAGACTATTAAAGCTCTTGATGGTCCCCTTTATATTTATGCTATGATTTCTCTGATACCCACTTGTGGTTTTCATGTTGATCCTACCTCCTTAGTCAATATTATTACAAAAGAAAAAAAATTTATGAAAAGATTGCAACATAATTCTTATGATACATTAGATGTGTGGATTCAAAATTTTTATGGTTATCTTTATCCATCGTTTGGTTCTATTGATTTATCGGTTGAACTTTGTGGAAAAATTGTGAACACTACCTTTGTTGTTGTTCCTACTTTTGAGCAATTTCAAATTAAGCTTGGTTTGTTGTGGTTAAATGCCATGCATGTTGTTGCTTCACCTATTCATAAACATCTTAAGTTTGTTTATGATGACGAAGTGAAGACAGTTCTTCATAGTTTATATCATACTTCTAGGCCCAAGGATTGTGCTACACTTGACTTCTTTTGGCCTTCATTACCTAATTCATGTCCTTCTCGACCTGATCATCTTTTATGTTCATATCAAGCCTATAAGCATAGTAAGATTCTCAAGTTAAGTTCACCTACTATGGATATTAACCATGGTCTTTTTCCTACACCTTCCATACCTCCTTTATCTATGGCTTCTACAACTATTAATCAAGCTCCTCTTGTTGCTTGTCAGTCTGCTGATAATCCTATTAATCCTCCTATAGAACCTATGAAGGATCCAGTGATTGTTCCTTCTAGTTCTCAACACATTTCAAAAAAGACAAAATGTAATTGACCTACTAATTAAAGCCATAGGAAGTGTAGTGCTCAAGCTAAATCTTGTAAATATTTGCTTTCTTTGGATACAACTATGCATGCTATGTTAGAAGAATTTATTACTAATAATGATGTTAAGATACATGATTATAATGATTCCATTTGTATCTTAGATCCTATTTTGATTAATCTAGATGAAGAAGATACTATTAATGATTTTGATGATATTAATGATGAATATGAAACTATTGACATTGACATTGATTTATCTAATATGCTTTCCTCACAATTGACACTTACACCTAGTATTGAACATTATGATTCTCAAGAGGATCCTTGTTTGGAACTAGTTATCATTCCTACAATTTTGGATATAATCCCTATTGCGAGTTATCTACCTTTCCTAAATAATATACAATGAGATGTGGAGAGTAGGTGGCACGCTTAATTGACTAGTTCTTCATGGTAGCCCTTTTGTGTTTGTTTGTTGTGTTGTGCTTCTCCTGTGATGTGTTTGCTAAATATTATTATATTCTTTTTATATGATCTTTATTGCTCTGTAAGTTCAAGGTGATAAAGGAATTAAACCTGTTGCATTATTTTGCTATATGTATCTATTCTTCCATATGTTGTTTCATGTTATGTTGTATTTGTGCTATTGTTCATACATGTTTCCTTGTGTAATCTACTTGGATCCCTGACTTGCTAGCACTAATTCTTTTTGGCCTCCAAGTCATGGTTCGAAAAGATTCTTCTTCGTATCTCTTATGTGATCTTTCCTCCTTTGTGATTGTAGTTATACTTTCATTGGAGAATGATGCCAATTCATTTGCAATAATATCATATATATATCATCTTCTGATCATACTGACCCCATAGTAGGTAGATACCTTTCATGTTCTCTATACGTTCATGTAGTATTTCCCTTGATTTGTCTTCATCTAGGGGCATCTCATAGTGGAAACGTAATCAATGGAGTTGTTTATGTTTCCATTAAAGCCATTGCTCTTGTTAAAGTGTTAGCAATGACTTTAACATGGGGGCATACACTCTATTCACCTATTACACACACTTTTCAATATATATGTATGTATGTATGTATTTCAAGACAACTTTTATCCCTTTTTGGATTAGTGACTAATGCTTAAAGCATGGATTTATATTTTAGGATCTCTTGATCCCTCTAGTTTCAAATATTTTTGATGCCTTAAGGTTAAAGGTGTCCTTAAGATTGGATTTCTTTTGCTTTTTGGTTTTACTCTTATAGAATAGAATATTCTTAAGAGTAAATCCTTGATAGGTTGGCTAGTGAGTAGCCACATTCACTAAGTAGTTCAATTCCATCTTTCTAGTTGTGTAGTTTCCTAGTGTGGTTCACAATGGGATATAAGTTTTCATTAGGCAAGATAATCACATTTTTTTTCCTTTTCTCTTTTTCTAGAGATATCTCTCTTATTATGATCTTGGAGTTGATGAATACTTGAGTCTCTTTGGGGCTTTCATTACGATCTACTTTACCAAGAGTTTGCATTGAGTCCATACTCTTGCTAAAGTGGGGGTAAATGTATCATCTTAAAATGGAAGCACTTCCATGTTAAGGGTGTTTAGCCCTCTAAGTAAGTGGTTTGGGGTCATGTCAAGCACCTTGAATAGGTTTTTGCATAGATCTAGCTATTTTTCCCCTGTTCTACTTCTCTCTCTCTATTCCCAACCTATTTTTGACAACTTTCTCTGTGAAATTGAGGACTTTGACTTTCTGGGTCAAGGAAGAAGTAAAGGGTCAAGGTCAATTTTGACCCTGATCTAGGTCAAGGATGAGCTTGAACCTAACCTAGGGCAGGGTTGACCTCGTCCCTGACCCTAGGTCCAATTTTCAAGTTCTATGAGTTTTGGGATATTAGGCTTTGGAAAGTTTCATTTTCTTGCTTCTAGGTCAGCCATTTCAGGTTTTGGAATAATCGACTCATAAATTGAATTTAATCTAGGTCCATTTGTAGGGGTTAAGGTTAATTGGGATTTAATGCTCCCATGTCAGCCTTCTCTAAAGGTTTGTGCTCTAGATCTCTATATAAGGAAGCCTTCTTCCCTCATTTTGACATCCACTTTCTATGAACCATTATCTTGCACATCCATTATTCTATGAAGTGAAGATCTACTTTTCATGAGGAGACATTATACCAGATGATCCATTATCAAGCATTCAAGCATTCTATATCTCTATATAAGGAAGCCTTCTTCCCTCATTTTGACATCCAACTTCTATGAACCATTATCTTGCACATCCATTATTCTATGAAGTGAAGATCTACTTTTCATGAGGAGCCATTATACTAGATGATCCATTATAAAGCATTCAAGTGTTCAAGTGTTCAAGCATAATTCAAGGAGGTGCATTGTTAGCTATTGAACGAAAAGATATATTAAAGATTGGCGTTGAAGATCCAATTCCATTGATTTGAGACATCCTACATACATTTCTACATTCATTTGGAGCATTCGTACTTGTGGATTCAAGGATTTGAATCCTCCACAAGGATTTCAATATAAGCAAGGTGAATAGTTCCATTAACTTTGTTTATTCATATTATAATTTCAATTATATTTCAAGGTTGATTCCAAAATGGGGTTTGACTAAGGAAAACCACCCATCCAAACAAAAAAATCCTTTTTCTTGTAGATGTAGGTACATGACAATAAATTGAAGTGTAGATTTGGATACCCATTTCATTGAACTTGTGGGATTCGTGAATACAATTTTTGTCAGAGTTTTGTAGGTCAAGGTTGACTTTTTGGGGCACAATTGTGCCCCAAGGTAAGATTGTGCCCTATTATTTGGGTCAAGGTTGACCTACCTCCCAAAGGACAAAAGTTTTCTGGGTTTTCTTCGTCTTGACATTTCCAGTCCAGAGCAGGTTGCAGAATTCCTTGAAACTATGCACAGACATTGAAAATCAACATTTTCCAAATTTTCCCTACTTTGAGGTTAGTATTTGTCTTCTATTCATTCCAAATTTCAAGTACATACTTTTTCATACCAAGATTATATGATCTCCTTCTTTCTTCATATTCTCCATTGCTTGATCCATTTGTACATTGATTACTTCCTTGTGTTTAATCAATTTGGATCATTCCTTTTGGGAATTTGGATTGAGGAGAGGTCCTATATTCTTCCTATTCAACACTTATTACACTAAATTTTTATCATTTATTAGCACTTAGTAAACATAGAAAGAAGAGTATATGATGACAAATCAACCACTGGTAGACTTCCTCATTGGTTAGATCAAGGGAGAGTCAAATGGAAGGCAAAAAAGGCAAATAGGAAAAGTGAACATGTCATATGCAACAATCTAGCATGGTGAATTACCATCAACATGATAGAGTAGAGGAACATGCATACTACACTTAATGTGATAGTTGTATAAGATGGAGCAACATGAGGATGCAAGGATGAAATATACATATAGGTTTATAGGGTGATTGGTAGACCTACTAGTCTAGACCTCTACTAGTAGGTGTCACAGGTTTCCTATGATTAGCTCGAGTATGTGATTCAAAATTTGAATGCATCTACTTTGAGATGGATTTTATTTTAAGTTTTGGTGCTTATATGATGGAGACCATAAAGTATGTAAAACTCCATTTTATAATTTTTTTGAAACTATCATCATGGATGTTGTTTCTATAAGAAGTTGTAGAACAAAGAGTGAGATAGTAAAGAAATAGACAATTGTAGAGCTGAGAGTTGAAGTGTTGCATAAAAGTGATTGTAGAAAAAGTAGAGTAAAAAGAGAGAAAGGTGATACAACCACTATCACAAAGGAAATTAAGATAGTGAGTGAAGATCAAGGTATATGCAAGGTATATTTAGGAGATCTATAAGGCAAGGTATTCTATTTGTTAAGATCAACCATATGATTGCTTTCTTACCATTACAACCATTTTGTAAGCCTTTAAGTAGGCATGCTCGATAACAAGCATATTGTAAATCCTCTAAACAGATGCCTCCTAGAAGGAGTGTTGTAAATTCTTCAACAATGTAGCTTTAAAAGGCTTATCTAATCCTAACAGTTTGCTATCATTCATAACTGGATGTGTTCTCATAAAGAATAGTTATAGTCTCTAATCGGGCAACCTTTTATCTACAACAAAAGGCTAGTGGGTATCTCCTACCATGGATTTCATCCACTCATCAAAGGTTATAATGTATAAATATCCATGTGTCATTGATGTATGCATTTTTGTGTGAGCTTGTATGCTTTTATGTTACTGCTTTTATCATTGTGTTTTTATTAAAGCAACTAGTATATATAATATTTGGTGTGATATCTCAATAGAGTGATTAAAAAGTTTGTATCGATTCTCCCACCTCTCAATATCAGTCTGGGATAAGAGTATGTGCACCCAAAAGTGAAAAAGCATTCTAGGGTAAGGTTCATTGCAGATAATACATGTGTGCAAGTTGGAAAGAGCATCATTTCTATTCCTAAACCTTTTTTGTAATAATGAGAAATTTAGAGTTGTTATTGAATCCAATTCTATGCCCTACTTCTCACTCTTTTTGTTATGGTGGTCTTGGATCACTTATTTTGTAGAAGTGGCATTGTCTCTTAGAGTATCTTGTTTCTCTTTGTGACACTTATGATAGTTTCAGTTTGCTAGTCAATGTTTTTTTCCCGATACTTCTATTTCATAAGGAGACATTTGACTTTTTCCCAACCTCCTAACACACCTTTAAGCATTTATTTCCTCTTTATATTGAACATAGTAGACATGATTTCTTTTTCATCTTTGTTCGAACTAGGTATCAACTTGATGTTGTTAGATGGGATGATTCATAACCTACATTTTGAGCATAGAAGACCTTTAAAAAAAATGAACATGATAACTTATGTTGCAAGTAATTAAAAGAGCTTTTAAAAAAAACTCAAAAATTGTTAAGAAGGAAAGGTCATAAATATTTTTTGCATTTGATCTTTAATATCTAATAAATAAGGAATAATTAATAACTGTTATGCTAAGACAATTTGAGTATCTATATCCATAAGTGACCTTGTTACAAATATCCTCACTAATACTATACAAAATAGATTCAATTTAAGGAGAAGATGCAAAAAAAATTACTTATATGAGCAATTGGGGCTATTCATTCATAATTATGCTATGACAAAATGGTTACGTATTATTTGTCCCAGGGAGGACTAAGAAGAAAAAACTTTATGTAAATGACAAAATATTGGACATCTCTTTTGAAACATTTGCATGTGACATCTAGCCAAGGATTTATACATAAAACCTTGTAGAAAACGTTTCACATGTATATAAATCCTCTATTATAGGGTAGCCCTTAGTTTTTTGTATACATTCTAAGTATGGTGGTTGTCATTAATGCACATCTCTTTGATTTTCCAAGTAGGAAATTGCTCTCAACAATGTAATCAACATCTTCAACTTTAGTGAAAATGGTGATGAGCCACTCTTCATTATTATGTATCTTATTTCTACAGTTCAATGTAAAGATTAATGCATTTCTTGTCATACCTCACACTATATCTTCAACACTTTTTTATATATCCTCCTCAAATTGAAGATTGTACAATTATTTTGTAGACACCCCTATAATTTTTTGCATTGCTTCATCAAAGGCCATTTCCCATAGTATCTTTGTGTGGTCTTATAGTTTTCACTATAATATATACGTATAGTTACAACTCTCAATCGTTGTATTGCACTTTGAACAATACCACTTTCCATCAAGGCTCTTCATAAGTCTCTTCTTGCATTCTTTTCCACTTGGATGCAGAGGGCAAGTTGGATAGCAATTTGGCTTAGTTTTAATGGACTTTTTTGTTTCCTTCAATATACATTATATTAGTTGAACTGTATGCCCAACTTCCTCTCGAAGGGAAGAAATTAGAAGCCTTTTAGGGGGTTAACTTGGGCCAAATGTTTTTTCATTGCTAGTTGAATATAATTGGGATTTTCATAAAGCCTTTTTTGAGCTCTTTTTATTCTTGTATATCAAAATCTAAAGAAAAATTTGTAGTGGATGTAGTGCTTGTCACCTTTCCATTATATCCAGACACATGACTATGCTTTATAGCAAGGTTAGTCATCTCATGTGAGTGGTAATTTTTTGGGAGTTGAGAACCTTTCTTCTCAACAATTATTCCCCATTAAGTAACATCTATAGTGGTAACTAACATTATGCTACACCTTAGGACATTTTTCCCATCATTTATCCTTATTGTTGAGCATGGTTGCACACTAATGACAACTCCAATAATATCAACAACTAAATTATTACAATTCCATTTAATTTCACTGATCAATGTGAAACTGAAATGATGTTTTAGGATGGAGAGGTCATAATCACAAAGACAAACTTTTGATCCAAGTACCAAAGAGATCTTTAACCACTGTTCAATCTATTATAGAGCTTATTGAAAGACTTTATTATTCCATGAAAAATTATGTATGTATACTTGATGTCTATATTCTCAAAATAGAGTTTGACCACTTCATTAAAACAAATAATGCATGTTTTGGTTCCTTCCTTATCTATAATATAAAAGCTAAAGATTCCTATATTTCCTCTATTATTTGTATACTTATGGATTTATGTCTTCATAGTGACACACCCTCTAATAGTCTACATTGTTTGAAAAGGAAACAATTTTATTATAGTCATTATTATAAGTGGTGCCTCCTTCTCACTTTGGAGTGGTTTTATCCCAAAAAATATTTGTTTGTGACACATAATTTTCATTAGTTACAACTCAACTTGAGATTCCATACAAATTAGATGACCCCAACATAGATTCTTCCTTGCCACTCACTCCTCCAAGAAATGGAAATATTGGATCACCTACTATTTCATGCCTTGTACATATAATTTCAAGCTTTACAATTACAATCCATCTACATAGATGCACCAATGAAGACCTTTAGAATTAAATTATAATAACTAAAGACTATGTGTCTATTTTTCCCTTTAATCATCTTGCTCTTTTACTCATCATGGGCCACCTGAAATAGTGCACTTATATTCTCCCAGTCGTATAATTTTCCAAACCATAATTTCTTCTAAAGCTATGTACTGATTGCATTTCTTAGGAAGAAATGCTTTGTGTTTGTGAATTCCATCAGATATATCAATTCTATATAGATGCATTTAATCAGGGACATGATCCATTTTTTGCAATACTTACTACTTGTGCATCTTTGACCAATTTTAAATCTCCATCGTGCATGTTGTGATCATATTTGAACTTAATATAGCCATGCTTTAAAAATTCTGAGTACACCTATAATAAATGCATGCAAAGCAAGATAGTGGCTAGTGAGAACTAATGTTTCCACTAGAACAAAAGGAAAAGCATTAGGCAATCAAAGCCAAAAAATGACTTCAAACATTATACAGGCATACACCCTTAGCATAATTATGAATATCATTTACATCATTTGAATCGTTTGAAGCAATTACTTGAATATAGTTTGAATGCTAGTGAAATTTAAATACATTATCACCTCCCAGAAGTGCCATATGAATGGACATTCTCTTCAAATCTAGAACATCCAAATGTTGTGCCATTCCCTGGACTCTAAATTTTTATAATGCTTTAGATATTAGCAATAAACTGACACCACAACAAGTACAATGGAGAAGTGTCATATGAATGGACATTCTCTCCAAATCTAGAACATCCAAATGTTGTGGCATTCCCTGGACTCTAAATTCTTATAATGCTTTAGATATTAGCAATAAAATGACACCACAACAAGTACAATGGATAAACTACAACATTGGTTCTATTAAAGTTCACCAAGAGGAAAATGGTGACACCACAACAAGTACAATGGATAGACTGCAACATTGGTTCTATTAAAATTCACCAAGAGGAAGATGGTGCATCTCAATTCAACTTATATACCGAGGGAACACAAGTCCATTACAATGCACAAAATTCCATTATATTCAAAATTGTTTAAATGAAGGAAGTTATAATTGGAAAATATAAAATAGTTATTTCTTCTCATGCATATCCATGACAAACTTGGCTTGCTCATTGGTTATTTTTATTTACTCTTTCTTTCTATAAGGAACGTTTGTTTCCTCTATATCATTTATCTTTCTAGGAATATCAAAGCAACCACTATTGAGTCAAATGGTACAAAAGTGAATTTGTACACTAATAGTATAATCTAATACTAGGATTAACCACAGACAAAAATAATAATTACATGCAAATATAACCAATATCATAAAATAATAAATCGCACATAAGAGAACTCAAGATACAAAGATTTAGTGTAGTTCACCCAATCTTTAGGCTACGTCCACCAACAACAAGTCCAATATTATTATTATCCCCTAAGTTATTTTATATAAGCTTTTGTCACTTACAAAATTAGGTCTAGAATAAGTCGTCCAATAGAAAATAACACTTGACACCTTTTACAGTAGTAATTCATTTTTGGCTTTGGGGTGCTACCCCTGAAAACCCCCGTGGGGTGCTACCCCTCGACCCCACCCTATACTGTGATAGGGAGTGCACCTAGAGCGTTGCTCCCAAACCCCTGTAGTAATAATCTAGGATAAATTATGCTGAATAAAGGGGGGGAAATTTAATCTCTAAGTCTAATAAGGCTCCATAATACAACAATCTCCCATTTGGAGACTAATAAAAATCCACACCAATAACTAGTATGAAAACAACATTACCTCCAAGTCTGATTTGGCTCCACAACACAACAATCTCCCACTTGGAGATTGATCATAAATATTGGTGTGGATTTTGATCAGTCTCCAAGTGGGATATTATTGTGTTGTGCAACCTAATTAAACTCAAAGGTTAATTTTTTGCCCTTTTATTTGGCGTAATTTCCCCTAGATTATTACTATAGAGGTTTGAGGTAGAGACCCATGTGTGCTCCTTGTTGTAGTATAGGGTGGGTTGAGGGGAAATGCCCTCATGGGTGTTTTTGGGGGCAGTGCCTTGAAGCTAAATGAATTACTAGTATAAAATGTGTCAACTATTATTTTTCTATTAAATGACTTATTCTAGCTAATTTTGTAAGCGACAAACAACTTATATAAAATGGCTTAGGGTTAGGTATTTTATAATGTATGATGAGATTATAGCTTCTTGCATCAATATTTAGCTATAAGGGATTGTGGATTGTAATCACTGGATAATAATAATTTTGGACTTGTTGTTGATGGACTTAGCCCAAGCATTGGGTGAACCAAGTTAAATCTTTGTGTCTTGTGCTCTCTTATGTGCAACTTATTATTTTATGATATTAGTTGTATTTGCATGTAATTGTTACTTATGTCTATGGTTAATCCTAACACCTAATGCTATAAATAAGGAACTATGCAATGAAAATATAATGATTTGGTTGTAAATAAAAAGTTATAATTAACAATGAGGAACCATGCAATGAGAGTCTAATGAGTTGGTTGTATAAGAACTTTTTAAAAAAGTAATGAAAGGATAGTCTAGTGAGTTTGTTGTAATAAGAATTTAATATTGACAAAGAGCATGTAAAATGTTACACAAAGTAATACCAAGCCAAAAATATTCTTCACAAGTGATTTGTACAAGGACTTCCAAAAGCTTCATCTCTTGATATAAACCTAATCATGACACAAAACATTTTTTAGAGGACAAAGGACCAAAATGTATTATTTTATTCCTTACATTTCATAGAACATAACACATATATTGTTCAAGGTTCAAGTAACATTCTTTGAGAAAACTAAAGACCAATCCCCTTCAATCTAGCTAGTAATTTTGCACCAAATGTCTCTCAAGATGGCCTAATATTTAGTTTTGAGATGTTGGCCAAAGTCAATTTCATAGTACTTTGTAAATTGTTGTTCACATAAGAATTCATTCAGTGGATCTACAAAACCACAAATAATGCATGGTATGTGCAAAGTAGGTTTCCCACCATTTCAACTTCACTATTTTCTTTACGTTTTGTGCATCTCTAATCAATTGCATTGCTTGAACAATCTCTTCACAGTTCAATAGAATGGTGTTTGTGAAGACTTCTACACTATTGCAACTATTTTGCACTTATAATGGATTATGGAAATGTGATTACCTTAATTTCCCAACCGATCAACAAAGGTTGAGATGTTTGTTTTCACATCCATCTCATTCCTTTCTAACTCCCATTAATTATTCTCTAATGAGCTACTTAAAATATAAATTAAATCTTCAACTGGACTTGCATTTGCCACGACCTGGAAGTTTATGACAACAACGAGAAATCTAATTATGATGCACACACTAATCACACTATTAGTATTTATAGTTTCATATAGAAATTAGGGTACACAAATGATCTATTCTAACAAATAATATATAAAATATCCACATATACTTTAGACATAGTGCAAATTAGAACAAAATAGTTTAATATCTAACCCACAAACATTAATTTTAAATCTAGGTGATGTGTTATATATTTCTAATAAATCTTTTATAAGGTATTAGAGTTTATATATCCTATTTTTAGTTGTTCTATGAAAGTAACACATTATGACACAAAATGAACATTGTAATGTTTTATGTCTCAAAGTAAGTTTAGACAAAACTTATTTTTCAACTCAAATTAAACTAAATCTTGTTGTATTCCCTATACTCACTAAACTGTAAAATCTTTCACATTTCTAAATACATTGTATCCTTATCATTATACTGTGACATGAAATTATTATTTAATAAATTCCTATAGAATACAAATTTTTATCTCTTAATAATAACAACGCCACTACTTAATCATCATATCAACATCAAAATGTAAACCTGTATCTCAATTCTATTAATTACATATAAAGAAAGTTCAGATTTATAATATTCAACCTATATACTATATTACTTTACAAACAATTTATTAAAAATAAAATGCAAAGTTGTATCTCAATTCTATTGATTGCATATAACAAAGTTTAGATTTATTATATCTAACCTATATACTATGTTTTAAATTCTTTAAGCAATTTTTTTAAAATGGAAAGGTTTATTTGTCACATATGATAATGTTTATTGTTACTTTTTAATAAAAATATAAAAAATATCAAAGTAAAATTTAAATTTGTAAAATAAAAGTTAAAGGAATAGTTGTTAAAATAATATTTAACTAATAAATTCTTTAAAAAAATTATAGATTAAAATTTAAATTTTTTGACACAAAAAGGAACATTGTAATGTTCAATGTCTTAAAGTAAGTTTAGACAAAACTTATTTTTCAACTCAAATTAAACTTAATCTTGTCATATTCCTTATACTCACCAAACTATGAAAGCTTTCACATTTTTAAATATATGTTAGGCTTTTTGTTATATTGTGGCATAAATTAATTCTTTACTAAATTCCTAAAGAGTACAAGTTCTTATATTTTAATGATAATAACACCACTACTTAATCATCATATCAACATTAAAATACAAAATTATATCTTAATTTTATTGATTACATATAACAAAGTTTAGATTTATCATATTCAACCCAATACTATATTTTAGATTCTTCAAACAACTTATTAAAATTGTAAAAGATAATTTGTTATATATGATAATGCTTATTATTATTTAATAAATAAATTAAAGTAAAGAATAAATTTATAATATAAAAGTTAAGGAAATAGGTGTTTAAATAATATTTATTTAATAAATTCCTTTAAAAATCATAGACTAAAATTTCATCTTTATTATCATCGTAGGCATCTTTTTATGGAAGGGCTTCCTATGGAGGGAAAAAATCTAAACAAAAAGTAGTTTAAAATCCTTGTTGATCCAAAAAATATTTACCTGATCCAGTAAACATCTTCACATAGCTAAAAATCTTGCATTGATTTCCTTTTGATCTTGCAATTAAATATTTACCAAGGAAACCTACCAAATAGAAAACCAACTAAAATTGAAGTGAAAAATTATGCCTAGTGTGCCAAAGTCAAAGGTCTCTGGAATTGTGTTAGTTGATGACTCTTTTAAACTATGTGGTAAAAGGTCTCCCCTAGTGGAACTTAGAGAGAAATTGTAAGCCATTAGCCCTACTGCAAGGATGTTCAGTGAAACACTGGTGTAGACAAGGCATTTCCAAATTCAGTGACCTTACCAATAATGGAAGATTGATTCCTTGGGAAGAGCTCTCCCTTAGGTTCATGTTGCCCCCTCCCAAAAGAGAACCTGCTCCATTCCTAAGGAAGCATGGACCCAAGCCAAACTCCCCTTTGTATGTGTAGATACCTTTAACAAGATACCTTCCTTAAAATGGCTAGATGGTTCCCCTTTAGCAATGATCAAAGCAAAGTATATGTGTAACTTGTTGTCTAATTCAAATGTCCTCATCAACCATCTCAATAAGATGTGTAATTCTTATTTTGACCTACCTTTTTGGACTAAATACATGCATTTTCTGTGGCACAAATCGATGGAACCTAAAATTGTCTATTTTATTTGGCAAACTTTGTTACATAAGCTCCCTATTAATATACCTAATGGTAACCCTAACCTTTGCATTGTTTGTCAGCTCCTAGAATCTGTTGCCCATATTTTCTTTGATTGCTACTTTGCCAAAGGGGTATGGAGCTTATTTGGTGTTAATATTGGTTAGCATGGATCTCTTTTTCATGTCATTTCTAGTTTTGTCCTTGATTTGTCCAAGAAGTTTAACACACTTTTAGCCACATTCTCTTCTTTTTTGGTTTGGCATTTGTAATTACTTAGAAATGAGGATATATTTAAGAATAAACATAGGGTTCTTATTCAGTCTTTACAGAGACTCATTATTAAATATGCATGCCTGCAATTTTCTATCAGCTTCCAAATTAAGAAGGAAAAGTTCCAAAAAGTGATAAGTGAATGTGTGGATGTTCTCAAAGATGAAGAGATGACATTTGATATCAAGTCTAGGGAGACTAAAGGTGAAGTGGAGGACTACAAATTGAAACAAATGATGAATCAAATCATTAGGAAGAAAAGAATTGCAAATGTTGGTCCTTCTGTTGTTGGTTCAAGTGGGCCCAGAAATAATGAACAATCTATTCCTATTGATCAAGTGGAACCAATAATAGTAGCCCCCATAGTTGTTGTGCCAAATTATAATGTCAGATTTTCTAATGTTAGGGCTCAAAACATGATTTTAGTCGAAGAAGTTATCAACATGATGATCCCCAATATTAGCGATGATAAAAAAATTATCCTTTTTCAAAATCACTCTAAGTTCACAGATGGCAATTGCCCAATCATTACTATCAATGTGGTTCTCAAGCCTCCTATCATTCATGTTGTTGTTATCCTCAATGATCCTCAATTTATCATTAGATATGGATGTTTATGATTCATATAGTTAGATGGTTACTCATCTTAGACTATCCAGATTACCGATTAATCTTATTAATAGTCTCTTTAGTCAATTTTTTGTCTTTATGTTCTAGCGTTTAAGTGTTAAGATTTAAGTAGGCCCAAATCCAACTATTACTCTTTACTATTATGGATGCCTTTGAACTAATATACTCTCATATTTTTTGTTGTGATTGTGGAACTTCTCTTATGTTTAATAGAAAAAATAATTATAGATTAGAATTTCATCTTTACTATCACCCTAGGCATCTTTTTCATGGAAGGGCTTCATATGGAGGGAAATAATCTAAACAAAAAGTAGTTTTAAAATCCTTTTTGATCCAAAAAATATTTACTTGATCCAGTAAACATATTCACATAGCTTAAACTCTTGCATTGATTTCCTTTTGATTCTACAATTAAATATTTACCGAGGAAACCTACCAAACATAAAACCAACTAAGATTGAAGCAAAAAAATATGCCTACTATACCACAGTCACAAAATATTATATACCATCTCTAAAAATTATTGTTTGAGAACAAATGCACCATTGTAAATGAGCTCCTCAAAGAAGGTTTACTTTTCAGAACACTTTTGATTGTTACTACTACTTTCCATAACTTGACAAGATAAAAAATAATACCTCAATGCCTAGAAATATAAAATTTGTACTATAATATAAACACATCTATTGATGTAATGGAGTTATTAGTGGTGTACTCATTCGATGCCTATGCAACCAAAGATCAACCTATGGTTGGTCATGTGGCTTCCTTTGTTTGAATGAGTGAAAGGTAAATTAAAAATTTAGAAGACAAGATGGTTTATGGAACCTATAAAAAGTGCAAACATAAATTTATGGATTATTAATGGTAAAGAGTAGCTTCCACTTTACGCTCCAAGGAAGTGTTTGTTGTAGTTTAACCAAGGGGATCCCAAGTCAGATATGTTTTCTCACATCCTACATGTGGCCTCCCTATAAAATGCTCCTAAAGCTAATTGATTTTACTTATAAACCATTCCAAAAGCTTTTCTTACGTTGTTAATGCCAACATTTCAGCTAAACTAACAAGGAAAAATCTATTTTGAGCAATTTTAGCAAGACTAATAATAAGTAAGTAGAGGTGAGATATGTAATTGTAAATTACAATATCTCTAAAGTAGTGCACCCACAAAATTCAAAAACACAAAATTAATTTTAGTTTATATTTTTATAATTAATACCATATGTCATAATTAAATTGAAAAGCAAACACACTTATCTATTTACTTACAATCAACTTAATGAATGAAAAAAAACTATCCCATCAAGTAGAATGAGTTGGTTGCATATCCATTTTCGAATTAATTTACGTGCCATAAAATCTATTGATAATTATAGCTACCCATAATGTTAAGAATATTAATTTTACAATAAGAGTGAATACAATTTGGTCACTATTCTAATTAACATGTTTAAATGAGTGAAAGATAAATTAAACATTCAGAAGACAAGATAGTTTATGGAACCTACAAAAAGTGCAACCATAAATTTATGGATTATTAATGGTAATGAGCAGCTTCCACTTTACACTCTAAGGAAGTGTTTGTTGTAGTTTAACCAAGGGGAGCCCAATCCAAGTATGTTTTCTCACATCCTACATGTGACCTCCCTATAAAATGCTCGGTAAGTTAATCGATTTCACTGATAAACCATTCCAAAAGACTTTCTTACCATGTTAATGCCAACATTTTGGCTAAACTAACAAGGAAAAATCTATTTTGAGCAATTTTAGCCAGGCCAATCATAAGTAAGTAGAGGTGAGCTATGTAATTTTAAATTACAATATCTCCAAAGTAGTGTACCCACAAAATTCAAAAACACAAAATTAATTTTAGTTTATATTTTTATAATTAATACCATATGTCATAATTAAATTGAAAAGAAAACACACTTATCTATTTACTTACAATCAACTTCATAAATGAAAAAAAAAAAAAAACTATCCCATCAAGTAGAATGATTTGGTTGCATATCCATTTCCAAATTAATTTATGTGCCATAAAATCTATTGATAATTATAACTACCCATAATGTTAAGATTATGAATTTTACAATAGGAGTGGATATAATTGGGTCACTATTCTAATTAACATGTTTACTCTTTAATTAAATAGCGCAGTGAAGCACAAAATGTGTCATCTTATAGTTTAATATTTAAGCATTTATTCTATGTTGGTAAGTATTTTCTAAAAATTAAGTAGACATTTTCTATACAAGAAATGAACACATATACACATATTTGTAATTTTTTAAATAATCCAAGATAGATCTTTTAATATTCTTACTATTTAAAAGAAGACAAGGATTAAGTAAAGTACAGAGAATTTCCCCCAAAATCTCAAGAGTTAAAATCTAAAGCTGGGAACTTATAGAGGACACCTGCTATTGTGTGAATTTTCACAAATCTCTTGATTTTTTTGACAAGGAGTGTATAATAATGTCTTCATACACATCAATTTATAGAAATACAATAATAGGTCAACCTCAAGTAGCTAGTTGATAAACTTAATTCTTCTGACAATGGGCACTAGACAACTTATTTGTTGTAGTATCCTTCTAGACGTCCATTTTACTTAGCCTTGCCCTTTAACACATCAAATTATATGCAGTAAAAATTATGACAAAGTTTTTTTTGTGATCCTACAATAAAAATTTGAATCATTATGCTATCTTAAGAGTACTCTTTCAAAGTTTTTTTTTTCCATCATCGTTATCTAGTTTTCCCAATTATGAGTTTCCAGTTGTACAAATCCCAATAAAAAATATTTGATGTATAAGAAACCTATATGAATTCCCCCAAAATAAGAGTTGGAAATCTGCATGTTTTCATCATTACGAGTTGTTCCTTGTGAATAACTATATTTACTTGTGCACATTTACCAACCTCAATGTGCATAGTATAGATTCCCCAATAGCCATAATATATTTCTTGGAAATTAAAATAATTTTAGTGGCATCCAACATCACATGAAATCGATGATCTTCAACTAGTAATAGCTTATTGACTAATAATAATTGGCAATTCTACTTTGGTATTCAATGGGTAGTGTTCAAGAGATGTGGAAGGTCGATTAGGGAAAAATTGGTATGGCTTTTTTGTATAAATTTGTGTAGAGCATGATGTCAATTATTATTTCATTTAGAAGTTGATGTTATTTACCAAAAAAAGGTCTCAATGGAGAATTAACATTCCTTCAAATAAATTGTTCATCTAGTCACAACTGAAATAAAGTTGTTGGGTTAGAAAGATAATCAAGTTTTATTACTAATATATTCATATAATAATGTCTATATACACATCAATTTATAGAAATACAATAACAGGTCAACCTCAAGTAGCTAGTTGATAAATTTAATTCTTCTGACAATGGGCACCAAATAGCTTATTTGTTGTAGTATCCTTCTACACCTCCATTTTTACTTGGTGTTTCCCTTTAACACATTAAATTATCTGTAGTAAAAATCATGACAAAGACTTTTTTGCGATCCTACAACAAAGATTTGAATCATTATGCTATCTTAAGAGTACTCTTTCAAAGTTTTTTTTTCCATCATCGTTATCTGGTTTTCCCAATTATGAGTTTCCATTTGTACAAATTCAAATAAATAAATATTTGACATATAAGTAACCTATATGAGTTCCCCCAAAATAAGAGTTGGAAATCTGTATATTTTCATCATTACGAGTTGTTCCTTGTGAATAAATATATTTACTAGCGCACATTTACCAACCTCAATATATAGATTTCTTGGCAATTAAAATAATTTTAGTGGCATCCAACATCACATGAAATCGATGATCTTCAATCAATAATAGCTTATTGACTAATAATAATTGGTAATTCTACTTTGGTATTCAATGGGTAGTGTTCAAGAGATGCGAAAGGTCAATTAGGAAAAAATTGGTATGTTTTTCTTGTATAAATTTGTGTAGGGCATGATGTCAATTGGTATTTCATTTAGAATTTGATGTTATTTACCAAAAAAAGGTCTTAATAGAGAATTAGCATTCCTTCAAATGAATTGTGCATCTAGTCACAACTGAAATAAAGTTGTTGGGTTAGAAAGATTATCAAGTTTTATTACTAATATATTCATATTA
>CM053785.1:997781532-997831532 GCA_028749045.1 Cupressus sempervirens | reverse complement strand
TTGGCACAAACCCTACCCTACCTACCTATATTAGAAAGGGTAAAGGGGAAAGGGGAAAGGGGAGAGGGCCTCTTTGGCTTAGTTAGAAAAACCTAGGCATTTAATCTATCTTGGACTATATGGTTTAGTTGGTTATCCTATTGATCTAAATCACTATCCCTCTCCTAGAAACATCCCTATCAAAACTAGGACTAGGCCTCCTCAATTCACATTTTGGAAGGAAGAGAGGTAAAGTCATGTGAAAGGATATAAGAGGTAAGTTTATGAATTTATTTCACTTTTATATGAATTTAACCTCATTTATATATAGATATGTAACTTTTCATACATAATTTTAAAAGGATTATACACACACACACACACACACACACACACACACACACACACATACATACATACATATAAAATATATATATTTTCTAAATAATTTTGTATAGGTGAATATAAATTAAGGTATTGATCATATTAGAATAATATGTTGGAAATATAGGTCTCTCTCTTATTTATATTTCCAATATGTACTATAAGAGCTATGTGACTTGATCTTTTCCACTGAGAATTTTATTGCAAGGAAAGTGCGATTGATATTAGATTTAGAGGGAGTTTGACACTTCTTCAAAGCTAAAGAGGTTCATAAGGTTTATGTTCAGAGAAATTTTGACACATCCGTATGAAGGAGAGGATATAGGATATGCTTCAATTGGTCCTTGAAGATTTTTATCATAACAGAATCAGAGGGAGTAAAGCATGTTGAGATGGATTCTTTGTGATCAATATATTGTAGCAGTCAAGAGGATTGCAATTCATGAATATACATCATGACTATGTGACTTTAATGAGCTTACCCTCTATGTTCATCACAAGGAAGTGACAAAGTCCAAAAGATGTCACTTGTATTTGAAAAATTTATTGAAAGGTAATGATCTTACAATAACTTAATCTTCTATTATGATGGATATCTTATGATATCTATTCAGATCATGATAAATTATACTTTGCATGGTGGATGTTTATATGGTAAGCATTATGAGAATGCATGTGCACATTCCTTATACTATGTCAATATTCAGGGAGACCAATACTCAAGATATCAGATGTGATATCAAACCTTATTTTGAGTACTTGGAGAATATCGAATGTCAATAGAGGGTGACCAATACTCTTGATATAAAAATGGTTAAGATCTTTTGATCAATGATATCCTTAAAAAGTTCCACTTCCATATATTACCAATGATGTAATATATGTCTTGTGTTTATCCTCCCTAGCTAAAGACAGTGTTATTTTTTTGTAGCTTCTATAAGATACAACTTATTGAAGATATATATATCATAAAAAATAAATGTTATTGATAACTAATAAAAGTTGAAGACACATGTCTCTATGGAGACATAACTATTAAATTTCATATAAATATGCATTGAGAATGTAACTTGGAAAACATAGATATTACAAGCAATGTTAGTACATTTACTTCCTCCAAGAAAATTAACAAACATACATAATGATCTATAAAATAAGACTAAGTCTGCTTGATCATATCCAATAAATTTTAAACACTCTTCACAACATAAAAAACTTTTCCCTAGCTTGATTATAACTTATACCCTTTAGCCATACTTGTATAGTCATGATAAATGACAACAACTATTCACCTTCAACCAATATATATTGGACTTTCAAGTCTACCACCTTAATTGGGCTGTAAATTTTAAATTGTTACAAATTTTAAATATCTTGATTAGATCCAATGGATCATAAGACAAATATCAAACCATGAAACACATTTTTAAGACTACATCATCCAATACTTGATGAATTACTAAAAATTTGTGTTAAGAGGTCAAACTCGTTTTGGTCAAATACATGCTTCCTCTGGGATATTCTCTATACAATATTATCGATCAATGTGATGCAAGATCATCACCTCTAATCACAAAGACACATGACCAAATTATTATAAACTCAATCTAATCCATCACAACATTAACACTAATTATCAATTACCAATTTAATGATTGTCACTCAATAACACAAAACACTTTAACCTATTTAGCAACTTAGACACTTCTTATTGATCGCCTATCCTTCACATTGATCACACTAATGATTTGAAATCATAATTATAGTATTTTAATTGTCTTGATTACTATCTCTTGTGATCATTTCAATTAACATGTCATAGATTTGACAAATATATTTGACAAACAAATAAAATCACCCATTGCTTGTCATTAACTATTCTAGAAGTTGCACTTTCAATATTCACCTGATCACACCTTTCTTTACTTCAATAGTAGCAGTTATACCATGGATCTTTAGAGACATCTCCAATAATCTCATAAGGACCACTTCTTCTAAATCTTGCTATAAAACCTTGTTCATTATTTTTATGTTTGACAATATACTAGGAACACTATCTCAATAGTTGAGATCAATGACAACACCATGATTGATCATATTGCAATAAAATCTATAACACAACACCAATAAACATTACTTTACATCACAACATCAGTTGTGATAACAATCTCCCCCTTTAATATTGATGTCAACACTCTCTATGCACTTTTACTTTCTACCAAAGTGATACTTTTTGCACAAATATATTCATCATTAATCAATTGTACGAAACACAAAATGTTTTGACTTATGTATTTTACTAGTTTTGAAATTACTGCATCTTTCACTAGAGTTCTCTTGTTTGTACTTCATCTTACACATGATCCTCCTTTCACCAACACATTCTCCTCATTTGAAAATAATGCAAAAGGTACCATACACACTTGATATCTACTCTTTTGAACCTAACCTACCAGAACATACTACTATAGACCCCCCTAAGGAGTAGCCCCACAAAATCATTTCGAACACAAGTATCTTCAATAAATACATTTGAATTGATGAAACTACATCTTCTTCTAGTTCAACTTAGGTATGGGAATGACCCCTAGCCTGCCTCTTAGATACTCAAATATATCCCTATGAAATGGTTTGTGGATATATCTACTACGTGTTCCTTAGTTGGCACATACTCCAATCTCACTTCTTTCTCCTAAACTTTCTCTATAAGAAAGTAATAGTTGATAGCTATATGCTGGGTCTTATAGTGCATCATTGAGTTCTTTAAAATATTAATAGAACTTGTATTGTCCAATAGATAACCACTAGTTCAGTTACCTTCTCTTGAATTCCTTGTTGAATTTTCTTGATCCAAACTACCTATGTACAATTGATTGAAATAACCATGTACTCAACTTCAAATATTTATTGACATACGCAATTTTGATTCTTTCTTATCTAAGATATAAGCTTATCACCAAGAAAGAATGCACCAACAATTTTTCTTTTCCTATCATCAACATTACCTTCATGCTCAACATTAATAAACACATTCAATGTGAAATCACCTTTATGTCCATACCAAGGACCATAATCTTTAGTATCGTTGAGATATATGAAGATTCTCTTTACTATAACCAAATGATATTCCTATAGATTATAAGAGAATATAGCCACTAACCCAACAACATGTGTTATATCTTGTCTTTTGTGTGCCACATATTGTAGTTTATCGATCATGGATCTATATAGTGTCTGATCCACCACCTTAGAGTCATCTTATTTTGATAGTTTGCAACCTATTACCATAAGAGTACCAACCAGTTTTGTGTCTTTGAGCCCAAAAAACTTCAAGATCTCTCTCACATACTCGATATGATTTATGTAGATACCATCTTTAAGTTGAGATGTATGTAATCTAATGAATAATTTGATCTCTCCAATCTTAGACATGTCCAAATCATTTTTCATCTTATTTGAAAATGCAATGCTAAACTTGTCATTTCCTCAAAAAATGATATCATCTACAAATATATCTACAATCAGTAGCCTATTTTCTTAGCCTTCAAATACATATTACTATTATTACTAGTTATGATGAAGCAAATCTTAATCAAGTATGAAGCAGTATTTCATACCATGCCCTTGGTGCCTACTTCAATCCATACAAAGCTTTATGTATTTTTCATACCACGTTCTTACCTTATGAGTTAGCAAATCCTTTAGGTTATTTAATTTATACTTCTTCTTCCAATACACCATTCAAAAAGGTTAACTTAACAACCATTTGATATACCTCAAACCCTTTATAAGCAACATATGCAAGCAATATCCTTAATCATTCAAATCTAGCCACATGTGCAAAATTCTCTCCATAGTTTAGGTCTTCCTCTTGTGCATATCCTTTATACATCAATCTTGTTGTGTTCCTTGTGACTTCACTAGTCTCATTCATCATATTTTTGAAAACCCACTTGGTACCGATCATATTCTTGTTCACCAATTTGTGCACTAATGTATGGGTATTGTTGTTATCAATATATTCCAACTCTTCATCCATAGCTTTCACCCATTCTTTATTTGTCAATGCATCTTTTACTCTTTTTCTTCAAATTTAGATCGAAAATATGTAAATTTCTTACCTTCTTTTTAACACATCAACAATTTTGTCATCAATAAATTGATCATGTTAATGATTAAACTTTACATACCTAAGAAATATTGGTTTGATTATGGGAGTTTATTCAATCACTTGAATCGATTTCTATTAATTGATGTTTTCTTCCATCAATTTTATTGCAGTGTTCTATGTTGGAAACTACAATTGGAATAATCGTTATGTTGTTACTGATGTCAAACCTTATTGTTGAGACATTTTCTAATATTGTAGAGCACCATATCAATTAATTGATGAAGAGGATTTGAAAAGAGAGATAACTATATGAACTAGTGAGGTTTTTGAGTGAAGATGAGTAAGTATGTTGGAATTATAATGGGCAATTAATCAGTTAGTCTTTGACAACATAATGTGTTGTTTGATCATTATATAAAGTGAACTAGATAGTTGAGTTGAAGTGTAGAAGAGTTGTTGAGTAAAACACCAAGCTTGACTGAGTACCAATTTACAAGGTCAATAAAGAAGTTGAAGTGAAATATTAAGAAACTTAAGAGATAGTCAAGAAAACAATATTAGTCAAGTGATAGTTATGGCCAAGCGAGATGAAGGAAAAATGTAGTATTGATTGATCATAGTGAAGACCAAGTGAGCCATTGTAAGTTGAGCAAGATAGAACAATAGAGATTAAGCTGCCTAGTGTTGACCAAGCAAAAGAACACAATGATGACCGAGTGTTAGAAAAATAATAGTTTGTGAAAGAATCAATATTTGAGGTAAATATAATTGAATTTTTTGATTGGATTAGACACATGAATGATAAGGATTGATGAGTGGGCATATTAAATGCATGAATTGATTTTGTTAAGTGATCAAAGGTATGGATTCAAGGAGAAGTTTCAAGAAAGGAGAAGGCCAAAATGATGGAAAAATTCAATGAATCCGATCAAATCCTAAGATCTAAAGTGATGTTTGAGAGGCAAAAGATCAAAACTACCTAGTTAAGAAGGGCCAATAGATGTTTTAATAGTTGGTTCATTGTTGATTGGTGAATTTATGAAGAAATTGTGGAGAAAAAAGTTGCAAGAGGAAAGTGAGGAATTTATGAAGCTTAATTTCTTGAAGGGTTGCCAAGCATACCAAAAATGGAGAATATGATGATGTCTAATCAATGAACCATTGAATGGGATGAATGGAGATCCATACATGCAAAATGAGTTGTATCTTAATAGATCAAACCTAGCTATTAATTCTAACCATTGTGGTAGTAAAATCCTTTAATCAAGGTTGACCTAACAATCATATTGTAAATCCTTTAATCAAGGTTGACCTAGTTGTTACTTGATTATCTAGACCTATCTAAAGATACATGTCTTTTTGCACAATTTGAAGATGTTTGGTTATGGAATAAGAGGTTATGTCATGTAAAGTTTGATAATTTGGTAAACATCACTAAGATGAAAAGAGTAAGAGGGTTGCCAAGATTGAGAAAACCTGATAAAGTGATGTGCAAACAATGTCAAATGGAAAAAATGACAAAGTCTAGTTTCAAGAGAATAACCTATTGTTCTGATGATATTTTGGAGTTGGTTCATACTAATTTATGTGGTCCTATTAAATTGAAAAGCTATTATGGTGAAAAATTATATATTCAATTTGTTGATGATTTCTCTAGAATGATGACTGTGATGTTTGTTAAAGAAAAATCTCATGCATTTCAAAAATTTAAGTGGTATTTGGCTAGAGTTGAAAAGGAAATAGGAAAACATTTGAAGAGTTTGAGATCAAACAGAGGAGGTGAATTCATATTTGAGGAATTCAATACATTTTGTAATGATAATGGAATCAAAAGACAAATGAGTGCACCAAGGACTCCACCATAGAATGGGATAGCTGAAAGAAGAAATAGATCAATCGTGGACTATGCAAGAATGCTAATGATGGAAAATAATGTTTCAAAAATTATTGGAGAGAAGTTGTAAGTATTGTTATTTACACACTAAACTAAGTTCAAGTAAAGAAAGGTACAGACAAAACCCCTTTTGAAATTTGGTATGGCTATGCAACTAATGTCAATTATAGCAAAGTATTTGGAAGCAAGTGTTACATATTAAAAGATACAAAGAAAGGAAAACTTGATGCAAAGAGTGAAGGTATATTCTTAGGTTATTCTACTAAAAGAAATGCACACAAGTGTTTGAGTTCTAACACTAACAAAATTTTGGAAAGTTAAAATGTTAGAGTTGATGAATTTGTAGAAAAAAATGAAGAGGAATTCAAGAAAGAACATGAAGATTATAGATTCTTTGTTTATATCTATGAAGGAGAACCAAGTACACTACCTAAACTAGATGAGGAGGTTGTAGGAGCTAAAAATCTATGCCATACATCAACATGCTATTGAGAATTGGGATACATGAGTTTATTCATAGAGAGAGCAAGTTAAATGTCAGATAGAGGAAACTAAACACTAGACAACCAATGTCGAGTTATAGCTAGAGATAGATGAAGAGAATGAGCAAGCTGGAAAAAATGATATACTACAAGAAGAGAGAATATATAAATATGTCTTAGAAAAATATATAAGAAGGAACCAGACACATGATCTAATCATTGGAGATAAAGATTCATGAGTCATGACAAGAAAAAAGTTGAAGAATGATACATGTTTACTATGTGAGTTTGAGCCTAAATCAGTCAAAGATGCTTTGGAGAATGAAGATTGGATTAAAGAAATGAATGAGGAAATTGATCAAATAGAGAATAACAAGACATGGACAATGGTACCAAGGTCAAAGAATAATAATGTTATTGGAACCAAGTGAGTATTCTAAAACAAGCTGAATGAGAACTGTGAAGTCACAAGGAACAAAGCAAGATTAATTTGTAAGGGATATGCACAAGAGGAATGAATTGACTATGGAGAGAAATTATCTCTAGTTTCAAGGTTAAAAGGAGTAAGAACATTACTTTCATATGTTTCTTACGAGGTTTCAAGGTATATCAAATGGATGCAAAATCAACATTTCTGAATGGATTATTGGAAGAAGAAGTCTACATTGAACAACTTTAAGGATTTTTTGACCCTAGCAAGATGAACATGGTATGTAAGTTTCACAAAGCATTATATGGTTTGAAAAAAGACCCTAGATCATGGTATGAAAGGTTACACACATATTAGGTGAAAATTGATTTTGCAAGAACTAATGATAATAGCAATCTGTACTTGAAAAGTGAAATTGAGAGCAATATATTGTTACCTAAAATATTTGTTGATGATATCATATTTGGAGGACATAATGTGTTGTGAAAATAATTTGATGATGAGATGAAGAAAGTATTTGAGATGTCAATGTTTGGAGAGATCAAATTATTTTTTGGTTTGCAAGTTTATCAAATGAAGAGAGGTATCTGCATTACACAATCAAAGTATATCAAGGAGATATTGAAGACCTTTGCAATGGAAGATTCAAGACTAGTTGGAACACCTATGGTCATTGGTCACAAACTTTCAAAGAATAATGATTTTGTTGAGGTAAACTAGATATTGTACATGTCAATGATTGGAAAACTAAAATATGTTGTTCATAGTAGATCTGACATTACATTATTGGTCGGTATTGTTTTAGAATTTTATGCTAATCCTAAGGAGAATCATGTGATAACTATGAAAAGGATATTGAGACATCTGAAAGGAACAAAAGACTATGGTTTATTTTATAGGAAGAATGACAAGTTTGAGATGAGAGTTACACAAACGTTGATTGGGATGGAAACATTGCTGACAAAAAGAGTACAACTAGAGGTGCTTTGTTTCTAGGAAACAAGCTGATGTCATGGAAAAGTAAGAAGCAAAATTGTATTTTTCAATCCACAACAAAGGCTAAGTATGTTGTTGCAATGGTTAATTATTCAAACATTGTGTGGATCACATAATTGTTGAAAGTTATGAAGGAAGAGATTATTGAACCTATAGTGATATAGTATGATAATTGAGGTGTTATAAAAATATCAAAGAATCATGTGATGCAAACAAAGACCAAGCACATTAGAATCAAGTATCATTACTTGAGAGAATTAGTGCAAAGCAAAGAACTTAGACTAGAGTATGTGAACACAAAGGAACAAATAGATGATATATTCACAAGGCATTACCTAAGGATGCATTTGTGTATCTAAGAGTTAAGTTAGGGGTCATTCCCCTATTTGAATCAAAATGAGAAGAGATGCAACATTGCATCAATTGTTATGATCAAAATATCTTATAGATTGATGTAGGAGGTCACACTTTAGGAGCTTCCTAAAGCTATGAAAAGATGGATAGAAGCATGAGAAGATGAGGTTGAAAGCACTATGGTCAAAGATGAAAGGGGGAGTGATATTTCAAAATTAGTTAGATAGTGACAAAGAGAAGGATGATGTGTATAAAGTGGATAATGAATTTGGCATTGTTGTCAAAGAGGGAGATGTATGTATGATAGTTAACATACAAGTTAGAAATAAAGAGGGAGATATGGAGACGTTGTGCTACCATCTAGTTACAAGAAGAGATGTCAAAGAGGGAGCTATTACAAGTGATATTATAATTGGTGTTTGATTGATGGATCTATAATTGGTATCATAGAGTGATAAGTGTAAAAATGAAAAGAGGAAGAATATTAGAGAGTACATGGATGAGAATTATAATAAAACTAAGGATATAAATGAAGATCTATATCATACTCATAGAGGGAGATGATAGAGTGAAGATCATAAAAAAATCTTTTGAATTTACATGATAACTAAAGGTGTTTCCATCAATGTCAACGAGGGAGATTGTTTGAAACTACAATTGGAAAAATTGTTATATTGTCATTGATGTCAAACCTTACTAGGTGAGACATTTGCTAACAATGTAGAGTGCCATATAAATCAATTGATGAAGAGGATTTGAAAAGAGAGATAACTAGATAGATTTATGAACTTTTTGAGTGAATAGGAGTAAACATGTTGGAATTACAATGGGAACTTGATTAGTTAGTCTTTGACAAGATAATATGTTGTTTAATCATTATATGAAGTGTAGAAGAGTTGTTGAGTAAAACACTAAGCTTGACTAAGTACTAGTTTACAAGGTCAATGAAAAAGTTGAATCAGAAGATTCAGGAACTTAAGAGATAGACAAGGAAACAATATTAGCCGAGTGATAGTTATGGACGAACAAGATGAAGGAAAAATGTAGTATTGATTGAGTATAGTGAAGATCAAGGGAGCTAGTGTAAGTTGAGCAAGATAGAATAGTAGAGACTGAGTTACCCAATTTTGACCGAGCAAAAGATCATGGTGATGACTGAGTGTCAGAAAAATAGTAGTTTGTGAAAGAATCAAGATTTGAGGCTGACATAGTTGAATTTTCATATTGGTCAAAATATGCAAATGATAAGGATTGATGAGTTGGTGTATTTAATGCATGAATTGAGTTTGATAAGTGATCAAAGGTGTGGATTCAAGGAGAAGTTTCTAGACATTTCAAGAAAGGAGAAGGAAAAATGATGGTCAAATTCAATAAATTTGATCAAACCCTAAGATCTATGGTGATGTTTAAGCAGAAAAAGACCAAAAATACCTATTTAAGAAGGGACAAGAGATATTTTAATAGTTGGTTCATTGTTTATTAGAAAATTTGTGAAGGACTTGTGAAGAATAGAGTTGCAAGAGGAATGTGAGGAATTTGTGAAGTGTGATTGTTTCAAGGGTTGCCAAGCATATCAGAAAAGGAGAATGTGATGAAGTCTAGTCAATGAGCTGAATAGAGATTTGAATATGCAAAGTGAGTTGAATCTTAATAAATCAAACCTAGATGTTACTTTTTGACCATCATAGAAATAAAATCCTTTAATCAAGGTGACATTATAGTAGAATGATCTAAAGACCTCTAACCAAGTCACTCCTAATAGGGTGATTTAAATCCTTTAACAAGGTATTTTGTAACTTGACAGCCCCTGTTTTCATTGATCTTAAATGTGTAAATTTTTAAGTGTTGAAAATGCTTTAAAAAGGGTGTTGTGGTGTTAAGGTTTATATGTTATTAGTTTCCATTTTTAAATGATGGCCCTAACAGACTATTTTCCCCTAATCTAGTTATTTTTCCTTGCCCTAGTATGAAAAGTGATGCCCTACAGGTTATTCTCTCAAGAGATTTCATAAAAGGTAGAGTCTAGACCTTATCCTGGGTTTTAAATCTAAGTGAAAGCTTATTTTTCTTTTTACATTGTCTCTTATGATGCTATGACATTAGGGTTAGTAGAGGTTCATAGTGTAATGTTTTTAGTTCCCCGATCTTAAGATATGTAGTACATTGTAGTATCATAGATAAGAAAGTTAAAATGCCCAATCTTATGATTCCTTTGTGTCGTATGGTGGTATGTTATGTCAAAGAGGCTCAAAGTTCAAAATGCAATGTTTTGACAATGAGGTGATCTGGACATTAGGAGGTCTTTTGAAAAGTTGTAAGATGTTACGATGAAGTCATGACCGTAAGATCAAAGAGTGGGATTGAGAATACTATGATGCTCTGGGGTACTTATGGTCATAAGATCATAAGGTTCCAAATGATAGGGCTCTGTGTTAGTACAGTGTTAGGAAAGTGACAAGTATCTGATCTTGATTTGTTAATTGTAAAATGTACACCATGTGGTGGCTTAGTTGGACAAATGCGGCCATAAAATTATTTTATATACACAACATAGTATAATCTCTGATCTTATGATAAATAGTGTATCATAAGATTGCAAGCCAATGGATGAATTTCTACGAGGCTACAAACAGGTATGTGTCATGAGATCATAAAAGTAAAAGATAAAGCCCACAATGCTATAGTGAGAGAGGTAACAATGTCTCATAGTATTGTAGGGGTCTAGAGGGCAACATGAGATGTTACACTGTGCAATATGAACTACATGTCATGAGTCCATAAAGTTTTTTCCAAGCTTTATGACAGTGCGATAAGGTTTTGACTTTAGGAGATCGTAAGATTGAATGACATCTCTTCCTCGTCTAAGATATTACAAGGGTTGTTGACCATGGAGTTGATTGTAGGATTGTAAACCCTAAGTGACATTTTTTTTTTCATTTTCTGAGCTAGAAATGAGAAGGGGTTCTCGACCAATGAGATTTAAGAAATAAACAAAAAGTGTAACATTTAGTAATAATGATGACGCTTCCTTGAGGTGACAAAATAAGATGATTTTATGGCTCAAGCATGTTGAGAATCAATGCAAAAATGAATTTTGATAATATACATTTAGCTATAAAGACATTCTATCAATCAGTTACAGTTTACCATTTGTTGAGAAAAGGGATTTTGAGCAAGTGCAGAGTTTCAAGGCATACAAATAATTGTTTTTAACCATACATTGTTTTTCAACATACTTTCAAGATGATTGATAAGGAAGTAGAATAAATTCAAGTGTCAGACATGGAAGTGGCAGACACTTTAACTTCTAAGGGAGGGAAAGTGTGATAAAGAAAACCTAATATGTTTGTCAACGAGTGGATTAAGCTTTTTCCTGGTTCCTCAAATGCTAATGTTGCGGACAACTATGCTTTCATTGACCCATATGCTCTGTGCAAAGATGCTATATGCCCTGGGGCTACAAGTTTTGAGCTATTCAAATATTTTTATCATAAAAAGGAGAAGAAGATCCTAGTGTGTAATCCATGGCAGAAGAACC
Source organism: Cupressus sempervirens (assembly GCA_028749045.1). Lineage (NCBI taxonomy): Eukaryota > Viridiplantae > Streptophyta > Pinopsida > Cupressales > Cupressaceae > Cupressus > Cupressus sempervirens. Next base: position 997,819,364 of record CM053785.1, on the reverse strand, counting down.
TAGCAAAGTTGATATTTCCAAAGGTTTTTGTGGATGTAGACTTGGTGAAGGCCCTAATTTGATCATACAATTTGGCCACCAAATCCTTCCATAGAAGAGATGGAATTATCCTCTATACACTTGACCATGCTTCATTCATTGAAGCTTTTGGATTGGATAGAACCATGGGCCAACCTATAGATTTGGAGGATTTGTAGAAGAAGTTTGAGTAAAATACCAGGGCCTACACTGAGAAGTCTATGCTGCAGCATATCCCTATGGATTTAAAGAGTGTGGGTGATTACCCTAAGAAGGTGGAAAAAATGATGCATTTGGACACGTTTAAGAATTAATTTGTAAAAATAGTATGTGGTGTCCACAAGGTGATTGGAAAAGATGGAACTGATATGGTGTATGGTGTTGAGTTTATCATTTCCAGAGACGTACAAGACTCCTACCATGGGGGGAGTATGATTATGTTGAATACATTTTAGAGGTAATGAAGGAAAATATTTCCCTGGCTCAGAGTAGAGAGTTAAAAGATTTCAAGTTCCATCATTATTAACTGTTGATGCACTTGATCCTCTATACGAATGTAGGGTATGTGAGCTCTGATTCCATTGATCATACCATTGATGCAAATGTAGAGTTGCCAATTTAGTTGTGGACATGGGTATGGGACAATAATTATCATTTTTTTGATTCTGTTTCATTCTTTAATAATTTTAGTACTGTAATAATGAGAATGTTAGATCTAGGTTATTTTAGGGCACCTGAGATTTTGAAAATTTTGTTGAGACCAACCCTGCTTCTTGAGGGTAAGAGATTAGACCATAATTGGGGGGACATTTTCTTATTTCCAACATTTTCCTTGATGAAATTCTATGGTTGTCCCCAACCACCCCACATATCACCAAAGTTTATTCCCCCTCAGTTGGGTATAATGGAATTCATATGGCAATTGTTTATGGTCAATAGGGAGTATCTAGGCCTTAAAGTACATAAAGGCACTTTATTGCATAGATGATTTAGGGTGAGGGATTTTTCAATTGGAAAAGAGGCTCTTGATCAAATCCATTCTTTCCTCCACCACTACAACCTATCAACTGGTCCCTACAGGATGTACAATCCTGACAATTAGATGAGGGGAACCCTTTAGGAAATAAGGAACTATGTGCTTCCTGGCACCAAGGAGATACCACATGAGGATATTATTAAAAATATAGTTGCAGAGAGCAAGGCAACTGATAAACTAGAAAAGTTAGAAGATGTTTTGAGGGTAGAGAGGGAATTGAAGAGAGTAGATCCCAATTTCATGGGATTCTATATGGATATCCCTTATCCTCATAGGATTAGGAAGATGGTCACTGACCATGCTAAGATCATGGCCATAATGCCAGAGGGACCTATGGGAGAAGAAGAGAGGGTGTGCCTAGACAACCCTAAACCTAATGTGACTCTAGAAATAGAGGAAGATGATGCTCCTAAGGCATCATGGGTCACAAAATGAAATAAGAGACAGAAAGTGGTCCATATCCCTGCAGAGATGAAATAGAAGACCCTACAAATTTTACTAGGTGATAATTAGTATTTCATTGACTTAAGGCAAGGCTATCTTCAAGATAGAATTAATGTACTTAAGAGCACACTCACAGACTTGGAACTAGTAGTAGCAAGGCTAGATGATAGGATCATTCAAGCTCAACAATTTTTAGAGGATGATGAATTCATAAAATCGGTTGAGTTCAAGAGCTTTTTGTACAAAGTAAAACAAAGTGAGTTAGTGCCAAAGATGAAACCAAGAGAATCACATGAGTAGAAAGATCAGGAGCAACCAGCTAAGGACACAATTGAGGCTCCAACACAAATACATGGTTTGGAGGTAGAGGATAAAACATAACTGAGAATAATGAGCATTGATGTTCTACCTACTTAGCAAGGAGATGAGGCAAGGACTAAGGTCCTTAAAACTTTGATGAGCCATAGAGTTGAGACTAAAGAATATATCACAAAAGACTCAGTTTTTATGTTTCTTTACAAAGTGCTAAGCAATTTTGCAATGAGTCACTTTCATGGTTATCACCCACATTTAATCTATGGGGGTCATATACACAGTTTTTAGAGAGGCTTATTGTATTGATGGCTAAAAAGATAGATTTTCTTGATAAGATAATTACAGTGAAGGAGGGCTTAAAGTTAGTCAAAGAATTAATTGGCTTCTTCACTGGTAAATTGCAAATTATACAAGGTAAACTAGAAGTTTTATCTCAGGGAATAAAACCCTGTATACTACCAATTTTGGATACCACTAGAATGGTTTGATTCATTTGGTGCCATTTTGACTTAGGAGGCCACTATGGTAATTTTTGAAGACAACTCTGATACCCCATATAATAAATTGATTGACTCTCTATTCAGAGCTGAGATAGACTTAAAAAAGTTTTTTGTTGAGTCTAAAGCAATTACAAATGCTAGGTGGACTAAACCATGAAGGACCTAGGAGAGGTTAGAACTATAGAGTGGCCCACCAAGCAAGAAATCTATGTATGGGAAGTGGTGGGAGAAATAAAGGCCTTACCAACAGGAAGAAACTGAAATATTATTGAGGTTAAAGGAAAATAAGAGATTAAAAGATAAGATCAAATACATTGATCACTTTATCAAAAGGATAAAACTCTCCTAAATAGGCCTATCAAGTTTTGAACAGAAGAAGACAAAGTAGAGTAAAGATAAAGTTGATGCAGTAAAGTGCCACCTGTTGACTTCTCAACTACCCTCCTAATTTCGGATCAAGTGCAGGAGAATATTTTTTAATTATCTTTTTGTTTATGTCTTGCCTTTCTCTTTTCCATTAAGGTGATGACATGTTTCCTCCTCCCATCTATAGCTTGTTGCAATCCTATTTAAGGATTTCCAAGATGAGGAGTTGAGGTTAGAAGTCTATCAATTTTTCAATTTATGTTATATTTACAGTCCATCCAATTTTTTGTGTATTGTATAAATGTGTTCAAACTTGTGAATTTGAGAGAGTAATGAATATGAAAGATCAAACTACCAAGTTTTGAGTTATATTGTGAGTCTAAATCTAATGTTGTATATATTTTCAAAGGAAATTAATACAAAAGGAAATTTCTACACATCTATGTATTTGAATTTTGTCTCCTTTCTTACATATCTATGATTTTGAGATTGAAATGAGCAATGTTCTTTTAGTTTAATATAGTTTAGATAAATTGTATATCTCCTATTTATTGCATTTGGTTCAAGGAATTAAATAATTTCTTTCAATAAGAGGTAGGGTTTTGGGTATATGAGAGGGATATGATAAGAATGAAGTTAAAAGTTCATTGTTGACAAATTTAACCATAAGTCAATTAAATAGGTCCAAGACTATTGGTACTGACTCTATATAACAATGAATAAGGCATCGATCACTTATTTTTTGTTGCAAGTTGATAGTTTATACAATTGCAAGATATATACATCAATTATAAGCAATTTTCCATTTTAAGTAATCAAGAACTAAAGTTTCTCGTCAAATACTTATTTGTGAGAATTTTCCTATTGATTATAACTAGCTATTGTAGTCAAGGAATTTCTTGCAAACCTAAGAAGAATTTGTGACCAATATCTGCTATAGGGGATAGTCTTGAAGGGAAGAACATCAAGTTAATAAGATCAATCCCTAAGGTTTGCCTGCCTTGGCCCTACAGAGCCTAAAGTGAAGTGAGTCATGATGACTCTGTTAATGTTGGCCTAGAACTAAGATTTAGCCCTACTAAATATAGGATTTAACTCATCCTTAGGCTTATCCCTGTCTTATGTTTTTTGGTATTGGGTTTAAAGTACCTAGTACTATAAAAAAACAACCAACATAACTTTTAATAGGGTTGGCTCTTAACTAAGCTTGCTTATAAAGAGTGGAAAGTGGTAGCATGTTACTTGGTGGTTTTTCCCAAATTGGGTTTCCACATTAAATCTTGGCATCATAATTGCATGAATTATGTTTTTATGATACATTCTATTTACTATTGTTTATTTTTATTATTTGGCATATATTGAACAAAGAACTAGCGATGAATGAATAAGTCAAGTGTCTTATGAGATTTTGTACGTTGTTTAAAGTTGTTAAAAGTTGAATTGGTACATTTGGACCTGAGGATAATTGATTCACCCCCCTCCCAATTATTCTATCATTCCAACATTCTCCTCCACTAGTTGTATATATACAAACCCTTGATAGCCTTCAAGTTCCTTCTTGATGGATTCATCATTTTTCTCTAAGTATTCATCAATTCTAACATTTCCACTTTCTACTATCTTGTTGTTTCTCTTAATTAGACATTTGTAGGACTTCCTTTTTGTTGAATACCCTAAGAATATCCCTTCATCCCTTTTACATTCAAATTAATTGTATTTCACCTCTCTTTATGTAGCATATGCTCCCAAAAAAATTGAAATAACTTATACAAGGTGAATGACCATGTTATAGCTCATAGGGATTTTTTTTGTACCTTACTTCAAGTAAACTCTATTCCATGTGTAAACTATAGTGTTCATGAATTCTCTTCAAAATGTATAAGAAATAAACTTTAGAATCATTAATGTCCTATCACAATTAATGATAGACAAATTTCTCCTTTTAGTAGTTCCATTATTCTAAGGTGTTCTAGGAGCTTACATCTGCCTTATAATTCCATGTTCTTCACAATATGTAGTAGATTCATGTAAAGTGAACTCACCTCCTCTATTTTATCTAAGAAATTTTAGGCTCTTATCAGTATTATTCTCTACTTTTCCTTTGAAGATATTAAACATTTGAAAAGCTACAAATCTGCATTTTAGAAATACAACCCACATCATTTTGGAATAGTCATCAACAAACAACGTGAAGTATTTGTCAGCATAATTTCTTTGAGTTCCCATAGGACCACACAAATGGATATGAACTAGATCTAGAATGCTTTTATAAGAATAAGTTTACTGATGAATTAACACTAGTTAACCTTCCAATATGACATTATTTGTACATTACATTGTCTAGTTTTACTAGGCTATGGAAACCACTCAATATCTTCATCTTATCCACTTTGATCAAGTTATCAAAATAAAAATAAGAAAACCTTTGATACCATAACCAATAGTCCTCCACCTTAGCAATCAAATGACTCTTAATAGTAGAATTTAGATGGAACAAGTTACCCATAGTTTGTTCACTAATAGTAATCAAATTTGGTATTCTCCCAATTATCCTGCACACAACTCCATTGAACTTCATTATGTATCCTTTGTTATTTGGTTGAGAGATACTTAGAAAATTTACTTCAAACCATCAACCCAATAGTTATCACCACAATTTAATATATTCTTTACCTTTTACTACACAAGGAGCATGGTTTACCAAATCTTACCAATCCTTTGTTACATTCTTCCATTTTGATGAATTTTCTTCTATCGCCGATCATATTATGAGAGAAGTCATTGTTAATTATCTAATCTCCACTATGATTCATGCTAGAAACTAATGATTTCTCACCATTTTTAGACAAATCTTCTTTAATGACAATAGACACAATTTCTTCTTCATCTCTTCCATTAGATTCCTCATTAGTAACACCTTCTTTAGCTAGGTAGTACAATTTTTGGTTCTTGTTCTTATCCTTGAATATTCTTGGATTTTCCTTCCTATCATTATCAAGGCATTTGGAAACAAAATATCTAATCTTGTTACATGAAAAAATATTTTAAAGGTAAATTACCTTTATACTTTCCACTCGCTCTAGGTAATCTCCTACAAAGAAACACCTCCAACTCTTCATAGTCCTTTTGTTCATACAAGATGGAATCATAATAATTAGAGTGGTGTTTCAGATTTAAAGAGCTATTGGAACTCTTCTTTCCTTTCCTTGTTGGTGCAAGATTCAAACTTGGGCATACTATTATCAAATATACTTAGCTCAAATGTAGTCAAATTGCCTATTAATGCATCAAGAGCAAGAACACTGCTATCTAAATATTTTATTTTTTGAATGGTTGAAACTCTAATTGTCATTAATCTCATGTCAAGATATATTTTCAATTAGTGTCAAAATAATTAGTCATAATGAAAGATGCTAGTAACTGAGTTACCAATCTCAAGTGTTAATCGAGCTCATAAGGAAACCAATCTATCAATTTTAACCTTGCAAAAAGTAAGTAGTGTCAACCAAGTTGATAGTTCCCACTGAGTTGCAGTGTCAATTGAGTTGACAGTATCCATTGAGCTCTAGTGAGAACTATGTTGAGAAGAGTATTCTTTTTCCAATATAATGATAAAGTTGGTATAGAGTAGTGTGAATCAAGTTAGTAGTGTTTATCGAGTGATCAATATGAACCAAGCATCCACTATCAGTCGAGTGCCAAGGTTAGCCAAGGTGACAATGTTGTCCGAGTATCTTCAACATCACCCAAGTAAGCTATTGGACCCAAATTACAATACTTGGCCAACTTGGTAATTATTTTTGGAATTGTTTATGTTGTAGTTGATCTATGAAGGAATTATTTGGATGGATATAAAGATGAAGCATTTTTTTTATCCAAATATGACATGTAAGATTTATAATTGAAGAACATTAGCAAAAATGGAAGAACAAATTGTTTGAAGGCTACAAGCATTCCAAGGAAAGGAATAGTCTTATCTATCATAGTCAAGTGATCAGTTTAGTTCAAAGGATCTTCGTCAGTAATAATAATTACACATTACAAATCAATCCACCAATTCATCATAATAGGTGCATCAGTCCCAAATCTTTTAATCTAGTGGACCTAACAGTCCTTTTGCAAAAACTTCTAATAGAGTACATACTTGATTGTATTATATAAATCCTTTCACAAGGTGGACATAACAATCCTTATTACTCTTAACTGAGTAAGATTACCAGAAGTGATCATTTGTAGTCCTTAACAGACCAACTTTATTACTGTAGTAGTGAATCACTGTGGGTGTCATCCCTACCCTAGTTTTACCTTATACTTGGAGGGTTTTTGGGTTACCAAACACTATGTTATGGTTTTGTTACTATACTACTTTATGTTTCTTTCATGCAAGTAGATTAGACAACATAACAAAGTGGATTAAATAGAGAAGTTTAAGTGGTTCTTGATTCACACCCCCACCTCTCAATCACCTAGCTTGCATTACATTTCTAGCAATTGGTATCAGAGAAAGGTTCTCTTATTAGTCATTTAGCAGGTTGAGAGCAAAGATTAGAGACAATGGAAGTATACAAGCTAGAGAAAGCTATTGAAAATGAAAATATGGATCTACATGTGGCCATGGAACAAATCAAGAAACTGAAGGATCAACTCTCTCAATCCCTTAAAAGAAGAACATAATTGGCAGAAAAGATGAATGGCAATCTATACATAGAAGAAAGAATTGAAGGTATTTGCAAAGAGAGAAGTTCAGATGAAGTAGATGCAGCTATAGAAGATCTACTTAGAGGAAACCTTATTCTACAAGAAGTCAAAAAATTGAAAAGAGAACAAGAGATTCATTCAATGAGGATATGTGAAGTCATGGAATAGATGAACCAAGCTGAAAATGACAAAAATATGGTAGAAGAAGATAGAAGACTAATCAATACTAGGATAGAAGAAAAGGACAATGAAATCCACCAACTCTCACTACATCAGGAAGATATGGCAAATCAATTAAATAACACAAATCAAGAAGTCTTCAATCTAAGGACAGAAAATGAAAGACTCATGACTGATCTTAGAGCATAAAGAGAAACCAATGAAAGAATGATGAAATCATAAACATGCATGGATCAATTAGTTGAATTAACTCAGCATAAACACAAAGGGAAAGCAGGATTGTGCTACACTGAACAAGGAGAATCATCACAAGAGGGAGCTCAAAATAATAAAAGACCTACATGCAATCATTTTATAAAGGTAAGACATACATCAAACAAATGTTGGAGTAATGGAAAGTCAAAATTTAATGGAAAATGTTACAGTCATAACAAACTTGGACATATAGCAAGTGAATACATTGAGAGAACCAAGTTTGAAGGAAAATGTTTACATACAACAAACAAGGTCATAAATCTTTAGAGTGCAGAACCAAGAATTGGAATCTTATTGAAAAATGTGCAAAAGCAATCTTTGGTTGGGACTACAACACTTGGTACAAATAATCTATGTGGAGAGTTTGGACATACAGGAGTGGATTGCATGAGGATTCACCTTAGAAAGAGAAATCCTACCAAAAGATGTTATGTATGCAAAGAACTACAATAATAGAGGTAAAGTTGAAGATGAAAAGAAATCAAAGGCTAACAAGATTAGGACTCAAATGAAGTAGAAATGGGTGAGGAAATTTCTAGATAATTCAAGTGAAAATGGTGAGTTTATTGAGACCGAAGACAATGGATTGGGTAATTCAATTATCTCTGCTTGAACAGTCAAGGAGATCAATGGATTTGTGATCAAATTCATATTCCACATCAGTTCTAGTCATCCAAGCATGAAAGTTCATATCAGTATACCAAATGCACTTGAAAAGAGAAAATCATAAAACATGACCGAGTTGATAGTTCTAACTATGTGACTCATTAGGCCTGACCAACCTGTTAGACCTAATTGAGTTATCTCTTTGACCCGATCAAGTTTAGATCGACTCAGTTGAGTCACTAACTCAACTAAGCATCATTTATCTACCTAGTTATAGAGCATTAATGGAGCCCTAAAAGTGAAAATTGATAAAAGGAAGAAATCAAAGTTTCATTTTTCATCGTGAATTTGGAGTTTTCAAAGAGCACAACATTCCTCAATCCCTCAAAGTGATTTAGAGAAAACTAGTTGAAGGAAAAATCTCAAGTGAACTCACCATCTTCAAATCCTTCATCAACTAAGAAGTATGGAAACATCTTCCAATGCAAAGGTCAAAAAAGGTCCAGAAATGTTGGTAAAGAGTTTAAACTGTATTACTTCAAAATTCAAGCTATATCAAACAATTACTGAAGAGAAGGATCCACAAGGACCACATTCATCAATTCCTCCTAAGGTACTTATTATTCATAATGTTAGATCATTTTATCACCATTCTATCCAATAATTAGGGAATTTTGAGCTAGATCAAGCCTATGTGGTATTATGTGAAAATAATGTGTTGAAGCCAAAACACAAGCATTTGGCAGTCAAGGGTTTGACCCACATCATCCACATGCCAAGACACTTTTGAATCAAATGGATCAGGCTTATACTAAGTTAAGTTCACAATATGTCATTTTGGTTGGAGCAGACCTATCCTATCATGAAGAAGATGATTCATAGGATAACAAGGTATCCTATGTTGGAGAAGTCAAAGGCTACCAAAACCCTAGGATGGGTAGAATTGGCAAAGCTAACACTAGCTGAATGGGATGGCAGAGTTATGAAATTAAAAAATGTGTCTTACATAGAAGTCAAGTTTGGCATCCATGTCATTACACACAAAATATACAGTTCAAGTCATCTGAACAATGTGCCATGTGAAGTTGTAGACCTGGCATACAAGGTCATGAAGAAGAATCTATCCTTTGACCTTGTTGAGCTTCAACTCACCTATATGAGCAAGAACATGGAGAGTATTTGAGATTCCAAGAATAGTTCATGTAAGTTCAGTTCACTCTTAGTCCATTTATTCTTTTATGTACATAAATTATTTCCTTCAAAAGGAATTTTTTTTTGGAGAAAGGACACCCCAGTATTATATTAGATTAATGAATTCATAAATGAGATGGGTGAGAGATTTGAAAGCACCATGGATGCATACTTTTTTAACTTCAAGGAAAGGATGCAGAGTAGGCTTAGGATCCCTAAGTAGTTGGTCAATGAGTATGAGCAAGATATATGCTTCATGGTTGACTATAATAGAGTTCATATACAAGCAGTTAGACCTAGGATCTCATGGGTAAAACCTCTAGCATATGAGGTAAATATTGATGATACAAGAGACACTATTTAGGCTCTCATCAATGAGCCTATAGACCCCAAGGCTACATATTTTGGAACATATGAGGAAGCAAAGAAAAGAATCTCACCTGAGATTCAAATTCCTCAAATTCTGAAGAGAAGAAAGAAGAGGATGGAAAACATAGGAAAGAAACTTGCCAAATTAGATTCACCTCTCGAACTCACTGAAGGAAAGGGTGATGATATAGAAGAGGAAGATGAAGAACTAGGTGATCATGAAGATGAAGAAGAAGAAGAGGTAGAGGAACATACTAAGAAGAAGGAGAAGCCCCCATAAAAACCTCCAACAAAGAGAACAACAAGGTCTACTCCTATGTTTACTGTCACCAATCCAGGAGGCAAAGAAAGAAATTGAATCTTGATAATGAAGATGATGATGATGAAGACAATACTCTAATCATCTTGCTCAAAAGGACATGACCTACCTTTGAAAAAAGACTGAAGATATTAAAAGAAGGCAATGGAATGGAAGACTTCATATATATGAAATATGAAACAAGAAGCAAGGATGAGCATAAGAAAATTGAAGATGCAATGGTTGAGAATATGGGAAAGTGGAAATGTGAACCTTATAAACTTAAAGGGAAAGTTCATGAAGCCCTACTAAAGGTTATCTCTCACCATTGGGTTAATGCATTGAAAATAATGAAACACATCAGAGAGTAAACCTTAAGAAAATTGATGCCTAATCTCTTCGACAAAGAAATCAAGGAGGCAATGTCTAATCATGAAAGTAGACATACACCTAGATTTAAATATTTTCAAATTTTGTTCAATAAGATAGAAGATATTGTGCAGTCCACAAAAAATATTTGGAAAACAATTTTTTACATCAAGAAAGAAGGAGATCTTCTAGAGATTCAGACAATTGAGGATTCTGATGCTGAGAAGATTGTTGCAGAGGTCATGGCATCACTTCCTCCCACTCCACATAAGGTAGCATTTGAGAAAAAAAAATTTAGTTGAACACAATTCAAAAAAGAAGTGAAGTGAGGACTATCACACCTTTGATGAGCTCTCTCCCAAAGGTAATAGAGCAACAGGCTCCCACAGTCTCAATCGAGCTACAACAACAAGAGGGCTTGGTTAACAAAGGTAAAGAAATCATTCCTTCTTCAACATTCAAGAGCAAAGGGAAAGAGAGGACTATAGATGAAATAGATCTAGATGAGAAGATTCTGATCCCAAACTTGGACTGATCCAATCTATCTGTTGAACAAATGGATATTTTGGGAGAATTGTGGAAGCAATAGATGCTAAGGGTTGAAAGAGATAGAAGCAAAGTTTTGGAAGACATCAAAGAAATATTTGTGGATAGAGGTATATGATAAAACCCCTACCATTGATCAATTAATTGATATTGTTCATAAGTTCAATAAGGACAGTAATGGGTAGGACAAATTTCTAATGAAAGTTGAATGGAATTTTGAGAACAAGGTGCTAGAAAATGTAGCACAAAAGATAGCAATTGATCAAGTAGAAATATCTACTTTAATTTCTACTTTAGAAATTGTTGTAAACAATGTTGTATCTTTATTTGTAAAGTTAAGTGATTCCACTAACTTTACGAAGTAAATAAAAGATAAATTGGCCAATATTGACATGGACTTGAAGGATAGTGCAAGTTAGTTGGCACTCAATCCAAGCTCCAGTTCCATTCATTTTGCAAAAAATAGATTTTTGATAGATCTTTAAGAAGAACTACTAAGGGAAGAGGCCAAAATAAGAGCAACATTGATTGATATACAAAGTATGATACTTCCCTACATGGAAATCATGTAGAAGATAAGGGATCATGCAAGGACATTGGTCAAAGACACAAATCTGTTAGTTGCAGATCACATGCTTGAGTTATCAGTAGAGCTTCAGATTGATCTACACATCCTGAAGGTGCTACAAGATAACTAGCACAAGACTTTGTTTGTAATTTTGAAGGTACACCATGATTTTCTTTTTCATTTTGGTATAATCTTGTAAATTTTTGGCATTTGTAACAAAAACAAGGGGGAAAGTATATAAGGAGAGAAGTACAGTATACAAAGGGGGAAATTATATAAAGGAAGTATATGTACATACTAATACATATGAAGGTGACACTATGTATAGTAAGAAAGATATGTGAAAAGTAGAAAAACCAAAACTTTTTTGAAAAATAAAAAATAGGGTTTTCATTCAAACTGAGTTGCAAAGTCATCATTACAAATCGAGCAACAAAACAAAGAATACTCAAAGGGGGAGTTTGACAAAAGAAATTTTGATATCAGATCTTATGCATGATAAGTGTTTTTGTCACTAATGCAAAAGGGGGAGATTTTTAATCTCATGTCAAGATATATTGTCAATTAGTGTCAAAACACTTAGTCATAATGAAAGACACTAGTAACTAAGTTACCGATCTATAGTGTTAACTGAGCTCATAAAGGAAGCAAGCTATCAATGTTAACCTTGAAAAAAGGAAGTAGTGCCAACCAAGTTGACAGTTCCCACCAAGTTGCAATGTTAATTGAGTTGACAGTATCCATCAAGCTCCAGTGAGAACCAAGTTGAGCAAAGTATTCTTGTTCTAATATAATCATCAAGTTGGTAGAGCAGTGTGAACAAAGTTAACAATGTCTATCGAGTGATCAGTATGAATGAAGCATCTAGTATCAGGAAAGTGCATGAGTTAGCCAATGTGACAATGTTGCTTGAGTATCTTCAGCATTGCCCAAGTAAGCTATTGGACCTGAGTTACAATACTTAGTTGAATTGGTAAATTTTTTTGGAATTTTTTATGTTGTAGCTGGGATATAAGTATGAAATATTTTCTTTATCAAAATATAACATGTAAGATTATAATTGAAGAACATAAGTAAATATGGAAGAGAAGATTGTTTAAAGGCTACAAGCATTCCAAGGAAAGGAAGAGACTTATCTATCATAGTTAGGTGATTAGTCTACTTCAAAGGATCTTCATTAGCAATTAGAGTTGCACATCAGAGATCAATCCACTAATTCATCCTAACAGGTGCATTAGTCCCAAATCCTTTAACCGGGTGGACCTAATAGTCCATTGTAGAAACTCCTCACATAGTACATACTTGATTGTATTTTATAAATCCTTTCACAAGGTGGACATAACGGTCCTTATTACTCTTAATTGAGTAAGATCACCAAAAGTGATCATTTATAATCCTTAACATGCCAACTTTATTATTGTAGTAGTGAAGCATTGTGGGTGTTATTCCCACCCCAATTTTACCTTCTACTTGGAGGGCTTATGGTATACCAAATACTATACTATGTTGTTGTTATTTTATAGCTTTATGTTGTTTGTAGTGGGTCATCATCCCTTGCTTGTTAAAAAGGACAGGGTTGTTCTTACACCAAAAGATCAACGTTTTAATGCTCAATACAACCAATAGTCTTATAGAACCATAGGAGGTCGTTAGGCTAGCATCCCTCATAGGGAACACAACATGGCTTAACACCTAATGTGGTTCTATAAGACTATTGGTTGTATCAAACATTAACAGGTCAATCTTTTGGTGTAATGACAACTCTATCCTTTCTAACAATTGGTATTAGAGCTTGGTCACAAGTTCAAATCATGCAAGCCACAATGAGTGATGCTAAGAGAAAGATTATTGGTAGTAGGCTAGCATGCCTTGTAGGGTTTGCAACATGGCTTAACTACCTCCTATAGTTCTATAAGACTATTGGTTGTATTGAGCATTAACACGTAGATCTTTTGGTATAACGACAACCCTGTCCTTTCTAACATATGTTTCTTGCATGCAAGTAGATTAGAAATTTTAACAAAGTAGATTGAATAGAATAAGTTTAAGTGGTTCCTGATTCACCCCCCCACACAGTTACCTAGCTTGCATTACATTTCCAACAATAACACACTGAGGTAACAAAGTTCTAATTTTTTTTTACCACATCTTCTTCTTCAAGCATTTCACTAACACCTCTAATAGAAACAACAACAACCTTGACTTTTTGACTATATTGTTCAATATTCTCATTCTCCATCATCCTCATTTACCTGAATTTCCTTCCAATCTATCTACCTTAGTCTTTTGTACATGTGAATTTCCGCCATAGACTCTCTTTAGTTTATCCCACATATCATGAGAGATGTCTAGAACTTGGACATTTATAAACTCTACATCATAAAGAGTGCTTGCAATGACCTTTATAGTAGATATATTCTCTTTTTTTATCCCCAAATAATATACACTAATATTTCTTGCAAGGACAATATATCTCATAACCATGTGATTCCAATACTACTCACACGTAACTTTTAGATAAAGCTTCACTGTACAACACCATATTGTATTGTTCTCCAGTGTCAACTTAAGACCTTTCGTTCTCATTATCTTTAGATCTTTGCCTCAAGTTGTTAAGTTTCATCACAATAGAGGACCAAAAAATCTTATACTAATTGTTAGTCATAATGATTCAAATTACTAAGAGGGGGTGAATTAGTAATCAACTGATTAAACAACTTTTCAACCTTTAAATACTTATCACAAGAATAACTTAATAACAAGAAATAGAAAATTCAAATACACAAATACATACACAAGACATGCACATAGATTCGGTATCGTGAAAATCTAAATTGAGTGAAAATTGTGGTGGAGATTTGTAGCCACAAATTGTGAACTCTTCTTAAGTACAACCTATGAGGAGCTTAACCCTGTTAGGAGTTATAAAGACATTTTTAGATGTCACTTGATTAAGGGATTTACTTATAGACCTATTAGGATCATCCTTGTTACACGAAATAATTTGTTAACACAAAGTTCTACCATATTAAAGGATTTATAATAAGGGGCCTATTAGGATCCACCTAGTTGAGGGATTTTAGTATTGCAACTGTTAGGAAATAATAGACAAAATAATCTATCAAATAGCACTATGTCTACTTGGTTAGATCCATTAAACCTTAAACACTATTCACATCATACTCAACTCTACCTTGGCTTGATCGCAATTTGAACCCTTCAACTACACTTGTCAATGATAATATTTGTTCACCTTCAACTAGTATATATTGTACTTTCATACCTACAACCTTAATCAAACCTTAAATTTGAATTTGATATGAATTTCAAATATCCTTCTCAGATTCAATGTGCCATAATAAAAATCTAAGACCATAAAACACATTACATGAATTAAATTTCAAGACTACATTATTGAATTCACAAAATTATTACATAGAATTATGTGTTAAAATGTCAAACACACTTTGACCAAATACACACTTGTTCTATAATCTTCTCCATATGCTATCATCGATCAATGTGATGCCAAATCATCACCTTCAATCATAAAGACACATCACCAGATCTTGTCTAACTCAACTAAATGCATTACAGCCTCAACACTGATCACCAATTTACTAACTTACTCTCTAGAACATAAGACACTTTAACTTATTGAACAACTTTGTCATTATTCATTGATAGCCTATCTGTTACACCCGTCACATTAATGAGTCAAAATTGTAACTATATCATATAAATTGTGTTGATTAATACCTCTTGTGATTTATCTACTTAACACATCGTACATTTTCTAAACTAATTAAATCACCTATCACTTGTCATTAACTATTCTAGAAGTTGCACTCTCAATATTTGTCAGATTATACCTTTCTTCCCTTTAGAAGTAGAGGTCATACCATGGACCTTTAGAGACATCCCTAATACTTTCATAAGGATCACTACCTTTTAAACTCGCTATAATAGCTTGTTCATCATGTCTATGCTTAACAAAAAATTGGGAGCACTAGATGAATAGTTGACGTCAATGAGAAGCCAATAACTAATTATAGTGAAATCAAACATGTAGCATGAAACCACTAACCACTAAACATAATCTACCATCACAATATCATTTATGCTAAAAGTATCATGTTATATTTGAGAAATAAAATCTTCTCAACCCAAGAAACCTACATGCAAAAACTTGTCACAAGAGAAGAATGGAGACTAGACAAATTGCTCTCAAAAAGTAAAATGCATTTAAGAGAGAATGAATTAGAAAGAGAGATAAATTCTTATAAAATAATGTCAAAACTCTAAAAGGTAGCTAACCTAGGTTGCATTATAATAATTAATTATTATATGCCTAAAGTTTAGCTCAAGTAAAATAGGATAATAAGTGACTTAATAATTAAATCAAAATGATTTAATTAATAATTAAATACCTTATTACTCTAACATCCTCCCTCCCCCCCCCCCCCCCACCCCTTAAGATAAACTTAGGGAGTATCTAAAAACCTAGTAAATAGCACTAAAAGCAAATTTGGGTCTTGACAATAAAGCCTGATAAGGTACCCAATCATGACCAAATCTCTGAAAAGTGGAGAAAGAGAGAAAAACACATGGGAAAAACCCTACTCTAAGAAAAGATGGAAAGAATGCTAAAAGAACTAGTGAAGGACTGCAAAAGCCTCCAAACTAGAGAATGTCGTAAAATATAGGAAATAAATGATGATCATGAAGAACACCACTAAAGCATGAAGAAGTTGCAAAGCTCTATTAAAAGTAATTTTTTATCTAAATAACCTCCATTGAAATAGATTGTGATAAGATAGAGAAACCTATAATCTGCATGAGTGCCCTCAAATGACACTACTCAAATTAGGAGGCACACAAAGGAAAACAACTAAAATCAAAGATATAGTTTGCATAAAATATAAAAGCCTAAAGAGATGATCAATCAAACATGGGAGGTTGCATCAAAAGTAGGAATGAAAAGAAAAGTGTCCATATGGTAAATGATCCATCTTGCAAAAATGCATAAGTACCAAGCCACTGCATTCACCTAGTACATAGGAAAAAATATTGAATACATAGCTCACTCCATCAAACCAAGGAAGCATAAAAACTAACATGACACCCCCTGTCCCCCTTCCCCCCACCTCAATTCTAACAAGAGTGAGGTGATGGGAAATGAAGAAAGTGGTCCAATAAGAACTATATGTCAATGAACCATAATTAAGATGCACAAAAGAATACATAATAGTGTTCATGAGATGATTAGTCTCAGACATGTCATGATGCTAATGTCATGGAAGAAATACTTACTAACACATGCAAGCAGACAAATAACTAGGGCCAAAGGTTCACCTAGCTATCCAAACCATCCTGCAAGAGTTAACACAGTGAAAAACACAACAAAAACAGAGCACCAAGGAGAGAGAACAAGATATCTTTATTTAATTCATCAAGTAAATAGCATACATGCCCAGCTGTAAGGCCTTCTAGGTTACGACCAAATATAAAATACAACTTCTAGATCCACGATCCAAATTCAAATTCACATTTCCAGACTCATACCCTACTCTTTCTTAACTCTCCCAAAAAATTTCCTTTAATCTAAGCCTAAGCACTCTATTTATACTTTCCAAAATGGCTTACAGAACATTCTAGAACATAGAGAAGCCACAAGTCAGTTCTCA
This sequence comes from Cupressus sempervirens, assembly GCA_028749045.1. Classification (NCBI taxonomy): domain Eukaryota; kingdom Viridiplantae; phylum Streptophyta; class Pinopsida; order Cupressales; family Cupressaceae; genus Cupressus; species Cupressus sempervirens. Next base: position 997,801,918 of record CM053785.1, on the reverse strand, counting down.
AAAAATATAACTACCTATACCAAAATTAAATGCGAACAAAGTCGGCCCAAATAGGAACTAGACTCAAACAACCCAACACCCACTGTATAACTCGACACCCACTAGGAAACTAGCACTCGACATCAACTAAAAACTAGTCACTCGACATCAACTAGAAACTGGTCACTTGACATCAACTGGAAACTGGTCACTCAACATCAACTGGAAACTAGTTACTCGGCATCAACTAGAAACTTGGTACATAAAGAAACACTCAACATGCACTGGGTAACTCAGCACATGAAGGAATAACTCGGCATGCACTAGGTAACTCAGCACATGAAGGAATAACTCAGCACATGCAGAGTACCACAGCAACTCAACACCAACTAAGTAACTCAACAACAACTTAAGGATGAACAAAATGAGCAGGATAACAAGGAAACCCAGGATGCTCCTACATCAGACAACCAGGGTTGAAAGAAATGATTCTCCTGAATCATTGACATGTCCCGACCTGAGCTGAATCCAACTCAAACTGAGAAATCCATGAAGCATCTTCAATAGGTTTGTTCTTCCACTTCACCAAATATTCATAGTAATCTTTTCCTCTTGTACTCTTGCCAACTCTTTGATCCAGTATCTGTTCAACTTCCTCAATCTATTTCTTAGGATAATCATCTGCTATAACAACTTCATCCTCTAACTCATGATACTCATACAAATCAGCAATATTAAATATAGGAGATATATCCATGTTATCAGGTAACTCAACTTCATAAGCATTACCACTGTCAAACTTCTTCAAGATCTTACAAGGTCCAAAGTTTTTCATCTTCAGCTTGCTATATGTTCCAACTAGGAATCTTCCTTTCTTCAGATGAACCTTCACCTCATCACCAACTTGAAAATCATGGTGTCTTCTAGACTGATCAACATTCTCCTTATACTTCTGATTACTTTGTTCCAGCCTCAACTTCACTTCCTTACGCAAAGATTCCATGAAATCAACAAATTCTTCTCCTACAGTGCTTTTCTTTTCTTCACCAGCAACATCTCTCAAATCTGATATACCTCTAGGATGCATTCTAGTAACAATCTCAAAAGGTGTCTTCCCTTTACTCCTATTCACAGAATTGTTATATACAAATTTAGCTTGTGCCAATACCACCTCCCAATTACTTGGCTTATTCCCAACTAAACATCTTAGCAAATTTTCCAAGCTTCTATTCACAACCTCTGTCTATCCATTTGTTTGTGGATGGAATGTAGAACTAAAATTCAATTCAGTATCCATCTTCTTCCATAAAGTCTTCCAAAAATAACCAAAAAACTTACTATCTCTATCTAAAATAATGCTTCTTGGTAATCCATGCAATCTCACAATATCTTTAAAGAAAATTTCAGCAATATGCTCAGCATTTGATGTCTTCTTACATGGTATAAAATGAGCCATCTTAGAAAATCTTTCTACTACAACAAATATGGAATCATACCCCTTCACTATTTTAGGAAATCCAAGAACAAAATCCATACTAATGTCAGTCCAAGGTTTCTCAGGAACAATAATAGGTGTATAGAAACCAGTATTTTGACTCACTCCCTTTCCAACTTGACAAACTCCACAACTCTTTACAAATTTTTGAACATCCTTATACATTTGTGGCCAATAATATTTCTCTTTCAACAAACTCAGTGTCTTATCAATTCCAAAATGTCCAACTAATCCACCACTATGCTTTTCCTTAATCAAATTCAACCTCATAGAACTTTTAGGAATACACAACTAAATACCTTTGAACAACATACCTTCTTGAATGAAATACTTATCATACTTACTTATGTGATCTGTCAAATTTGGTGCTCTACACTCTCTCCATGCCTCAGAAAAATTAGGATCAGCATCATATAATTCTTTCATCTCATCAAAACCAAGAACTTCAACCTTCATTTCAATCAACAAAGAATGTCTTCTACTCAATGCACTAGAAACTTTGTTAGTAACTCCACTCTTATGCTTGATCAAAAATGTAAAACTCTGCAAATACTCAACCCACATCATATGTCTTTGATTCAATTTATGTTGACTTCCCAAGTATTGTAAAGCTTTATGATCAGTATACAACACAAACTCCTTAGGCATCAAATAATATCTCCACTTCTTCAATGCTTGGACAATAGCATAAAACTCTTGATCATACACAAAATATTTCCTTTTAGCATCATTCAATTTTTCACTAAAGAAAGCAACAAGCTTACCTTCTTGACTTAATATAGCTCCTATTGCATTACCACTTGCATCACATTCAACTTGAAATACTTTGTTGAAATCAGGTAAAGCCAATACATGTAATTCAACAAAATTTTGTTTCAAAGTCTCAAAACTCTTATCAGCTCCATGTGTCCACCTGAATTCCTTTTTATCTCCCCTCATTGTTTCAGTCATAGCATTACAAATAGCACTGAAATTCTTTATAAACTTTTTGTAAAAACTAGCCAAACCATGAAATGATCTTACCTCACTCACATTCTCAGGTGTAAGCCATTCCAAAATTGCTTTAACCTTCTCAGGATCCATCCTCAATCCATCAGCTAAAATCACAAATCCTAGATACACAATCTCCTCTTGCATAAAAGAACACTTTTTTAGATTAATCAACAACTTTTTCTCTTTCAACCTCTATAATACTTGTCTAATATGCTCAAGATGTTCTTCCTTAGTCTTGCTGAATATCAAAATATCATCCAAATAAATAATCACAAATTTACCCAAGAATCTTTTCAGAACTTCATTCATCAACCTCATGAAAGTACTAGGTGCATTAGTCAAACCAAAAGGCATAACCAACCATTCATAAAAACCATCTTTTGTCTTGAAAGCAGTCTTCCATTCATCACCTTCTATGATTCTGATCTAATGATAGCCACTCTTCAAATCAATCTTGGTAAAATACTTTACTCCACTCAAACAATCCATTATGTCATCCATCCTTGGCATAGGAAACCTATATTTCACTATTATCTTGTTAATGGCTTTGGAATCAGTACACATTCTCCATTTTTCATTCTTTTTAGGTGCTAATACAATAAGTACAACACATGGACTCAAGCTTTCTCTGATCAAACCTTTCGGCAACAACTCATGCACTTGTATGTTAAGTTCTTCATTCTCTGTAGGTGTCAATCTATATGGTGCTTTGTTTGGAAAACTAGATCCATACAATGACTTATACTTCTTACAGGAGGTAAACCATCAAGAATATCTTCAACAATAATGCCTTTATACTCATTCAACAACTCTACAATTTCTCCTGGTACTCGACCTCCATTGGTTTCTGTTGTCACTCAGTCACCATTGACTAGCACTCGGTTACCATTGTTTTGTGGAACTCAGTCTCCATTAACAAAACTCAGTTTTCTTGGAATTATAGCAAAACAAACTTGACTCTTCTTCACTTCTTTTTCAAATTGTTTCCCATTAACCATGCAAATTTTTATAGCAGTACAATTAACCTCATCTGGACTTTCGATCAAAGGCAACAATGTTTGTTTCTTCCCATTTACCCAAAGAGTATATTGATTCAATCTTCCATCATGTACAACATATCTATCATATTTCCAAGGTCTACCCAACAAAATATGACAACAATTCATGGGCATAATATCACACAAAAATTCATCGACATAATGTCCAATTTTGAATTTCACAAGGCATTGCTCACTTACCAATTTCTTATGCTAATCTTTAATCCATGAAACATGATAAGGTTTGGAATGTTTCAGCCTCTACAACTACAACTTTGTAACTAGCTCTTCTGAGGCCAAATTTGTAGAACTTCCACTGTCAATGATCACTTTACAACATTTTCCAATCATCTTACATCTTGTCTTGAAAAGACTTCTCCTTAAAACAAGTTCCTCGTCACCTCCCTTATTACATAAGGTTCTTCTCACCATCAAATTTTCTCCAGCCTCAGGTCCACTTGGAGAACTCTCAATGTCTTCTTGAATCATAGCATTTCTATTATTCTGCCCACCTTCAGAAGATCTACATTCAAAGGATCTATGCCCTTCTTTGTCACATCTAAAACAATTACCATGAATTCCACCACTAGAATAAGAATTACCTCTTCCTCGATAAGAATTAGTGCCTCCTTGGTAAGAATTACCACTTTTCCATTCAGTCTTGCCTTTGTCATCATTCTTCCATTCAGATTTGCCTTTATCTTGCATAGAACTATCAAATTTGCCACTTTCTCCATAAGATCTACCTCTGCCTCTCTGGAATCTACCTCTACCTCTCTAGAATCTACCACCTCTACCTCTTTGTCTTTGTCCTTTCTTCTTTGTCAAGATCTCCTTAGCTTTCAAGGTATATTGATATGCTTCTTCTACACTTTCCAGCTTCACAAAACTTATTTCATCTTGTATTCTAGATCTCAATCCATTAATGTACCTTGCAATTTTCTCAACATCATCATCCACATGTCTAGATCTGATGTCCAGTCTATAGAATTCCTTAGTATACTCTTTCATATACATGTCTTTTTGTTTCAAATTTTGCATCTTTCTCAACAAGCTAACTTGGTAATCAGCAGGAAGGAATTTGTTCTTTACCTTGTTCACCATCTTTGGACAAGTTCTGATCTTCTCCTTTCCTCTCTTTTGTCTATCAGTTTGCAAGTGCTCCTACCATAGAGATGCATGACCTTTCAACCTAGTGACTACAATCTTCACCTTTTTATTATCAAGAGTGTTTTCATACTCAAAGAACTTCTCCATATTAGAGATCCAATCCAACACAACATTGGTGTCCAATTTTCTATCATAAGGAACAACTTCTACAGTAGGCTTTGAATTCACTCTAGATAATACTCTCAACAATCTTGCTTCATCTTGGTCTTCTTCAGGTTCTTGATTAGGGTTTGGTGCTACTGCTTCATTATCACTTACATCATCAAGATGTACTACTCTCCTCTGGGCTATCTCCATAGCATCTAATCTAGCTGCAGTTTGTCTCAACTGATCCAATATAGCATTATCAACATTATTTCCTCTACCACAAACCATCTTCACAAATTAGGTTCCTACAAGATCGTAACCCTCTACAAGTTATAGGTCAAATCTGCAAATCTACCACCCCACAACCAAATCCAAATCAGGGTTCTACACGATCTAATCTCCACAAGGATGAACCTCAAGCTCTGATACCAACTGACGCAGGCAAGTATTTGAATAACTAGGGCCAAAGGCTCACCCAACTATACAAACTACCCTACAAGAGTTAACACAGCAGAAAACACAACACAAACACAGTACCAAGGAGAGAGAACAATATATCTTTATTTAATTCATCAAGTAAACAACATACATGCCCAGATATAAGGCCTTCTGGGTTACGGCCAGATATAGAATACAACTTCCAAATCCACGATCCAGATTCAAATTCGCATTTTCAGACTCATGCCCTGCTCTCTCTTAACTCTCTCAAAATTTTTCCTTTAATCTAAGCCTAAGCACTCTATTTATACTTGCCAAAATGGCTTACAGAACATTCTAGAACATAGAGAAGCCACAAGTCAGCTCTCAGCAAATATAACTACCTGTACCAAAATTAAAGGTGAGAAAAGTCAGCCCAAACAGGAACCAGACATAGACAACTTGACACCCACTGGATAACTCAGAAACACTATTAAACTGGCACTCAACATCAACTAGAAACTAGTCACTTAGCATCAACTGGAAACTGGTCACTCGACATCAACTGGAAATTGGTCACTCAGCATCAACTGGAAATTGGTCACTCGACATCAACTGGAAACTGGTTACTTGGCATCAACTAGAAATTGGTTACTCGACATCAACTGGAAACTCGACACATGAAGAAACACTCGGCATGCACTGGGTAACTTGGCACATGAAGGAATAATTCGGCATGCACTGGGTAACTTAGCACATGAAAGAATAACTCAACACATGAAGAGTTCCATAGTAACTCGACACGAACTAAGTAACTTGGAACCAACTGAAGGATGAACAAAATGAGCAGGATAATAAGGCAACCCAGGATGCTCCTGCATCACTTACTGACAAAGGTAAACCACAAACAAAGGAAAACATCAACCTCCCCTTGGAACTTAAGCAGATTATTACATGTAAATAAGGCATAAGATATAGTATATTCCAAGAATCTAGTAAGAATTTAGTAATTTGCATGAGTTTCTTCATATGAAACTATTCAAATCATAAGGCAAAACAAATAAATCAAAAATATAGATGAAATATGTCACTTTATCTCAGTGCATTTGAAAAAAATGCACACAATAGACGTCTACAAAGACTTGAAGAGACATAAGGTTATCATAATAGAAAGTATAACCCAAGATGAGTCATCCCAAGAAACAAAACAATTCCCAAAGTTGAAACAACTAAGATATCCACTAGAGTGTAAAAATGCAAAAAATGAATAGAATGTACCTAGAGATTTTTTTTGAAAAACAAATAACATTATTAAAAATAGTACAGCAAAAGCTTTCCAATGGCATAAACTTTTTTCTAAAATTGAGATTGAATGCTCAAGATATGTCTCTCACAATGCAAAAATGAACCTTTAACTTTGACAGTGAAAAAATATATCAAAGAGCATCAAAACTAAAAAATATTTGTACCACTATGATAGGATCAAAATGAACTCTCTAATGGTATCTTGTTTATAGACAATGGAGTTTGTATGTCCCAGATATGAGCAAAAAATCAAAGGTAGGTCTAAATAGAGCCAAAAGGACTAATAGGTGTACTCATGTAGGAATCGATGTCAGCAGATGAGGAAGCAAAATTTAGTAGTAAAATGGCCATCAAGGAAGAAGAATCCACCTTGGCGGAACAAATATCAGTATGCTAAAAAAAGGGGCATGTATTGGAAATAATATCCAATACATAAAAAATTATGGCCGATGCCAGAAAATAAATCCAATGGCACTAAACATGCATGAAAATATCACCAATAATGCAAAACAAGTGACCTTGAAAATCCCATAAAAAAAGGTGCCTCCAAAAACCCTCATGTGGAAACTGAAAACTGCCAAACAAGATTTGGAAACTACATTGCATGGGAATAAAACCATTGAGCACAAGAAATACCACCAAAAAATTGAAACCATTTGAAAAGTACTCAAAGAGGCTTTAGAAATTCCTTTTATTGCCTTGGATAATGGCTTTAAAAAAAAGGGTGGATGGTTGACTTGATGAGTGAAACACCATGCTCAAAAATAGCATGGCACTCTTTGAAAAAAATCTTTCATTGACTTAAAAAGAATGTGCAAGGACCAAAAAATAGGTGTTGAATTCAAAGCATGAGAGGTGTAACTTGAAGTTGGAAGCCTAAAAAAAATGTCCATGACCTCAAATAATTGTGCCTTAAAAATGTGCATAGATAGACTATTGGAAATATTCAAGACTAGCTAGGTTACTGAGAGGGGAGGGGTGAATCAGTAACCTCAAAAACTTTACCAAATTCAGATCTTAATTACAATAATCCAATTACCATTTAATTCATTATATTAGATCTAACTGCATGCATGAGAAACTAAAAACATAAAACATTCATAACACTTGAACACAATAATTTGGTGACCCAGAAACCTTCCAAATAGAAAGTAAAATTGGGGTGGGGTGATACCCACAAAACCTCAATACTGCAACATAAAGTTGGCCTGTTTAGCATTACAATGATCACTTCTGATGATCTACCTTGTTAGGAGCAATTAGGACTGCTAGGTCCACCTTGTTAGAGGTTTTACAAACATACAATGAAGTATGCACTCAGTAAAGAGATTTGAGAAAAGACTGTTAAGTCTACCTTGTTAAAGGTTTGAAATAATTCACCTAATAGAATGATACAGTTGATCTTTGACTTACAACTAATTTGCTGATAGAGATTCTTTGAAGTACTAATCACCTATACATGATAGATATGACTTTGTTGCTCCTTTACTAATATGGCCTTCAATATACTTGTCTACTGTTGATTCACATTCGCATGCTTCTATTTCACATTATTGTCACACTTTCATACTTCCTTGGATATGATATAGTACATTACATATATATCAATCCAATTTACATAATTACAAAGTTGACCAATATACAAGTTAATACCAATATTACAAAGTTGGCCCATATGTAGATACTTGGGTTCTAAAGACTGACTTGGTGAAGTTCTAATACTCGGCATCTACTATCATTACTCGGCATTTCCATGCATTTGGTAGAAGTAGAAGCTTGGTCCATGCTAATCATCTCAGAGTAGTCTTGAACTTGGTTTACACTAGTGACTCGGTAGATACTGTGTAACTTGGTATACATTGAATTACTTGTTTACCATGACTGCACTTGGTAAACATTAATCATCATACAACTCGATTAACACTAACTTTTCTTTACATGAACTGCTAGCTTGATAGAAACTGCATAGCTTGGTAACCACTGAAATTCTTGGGTTGAACTACTAGACTTCACACTACTTGATTCTACTTTGTTTGAATTGTTACACTTCACACTAATTTAATTCCCTTGGTAACCACTAGAATGCTCGGTAGGAATTGTAGTGCTTGGTGGCTAGTGAAATACTTGGCAAACACTGTAGACTATTTAATGAGCTCGGTATCCATAAAAAAATTGAATACATGTTGTAACTAATAAAAAAACTTCACTAAATGTCAACATAGACAACATAGACATTCATTGCACTCTTATAAAAGAGGGCACATATAGCAAAAAATGCTAAATTTAATTACATCTCCCACCACTTATAACTCAAAAAAAGATTAAAATGGTTCAAATGGGAATGGAATCCATAGCCTCCCCTTTAGCCAATGTCTTAGCATCTTTCTCAATAACCAACATGCCACTGGAAAGACTTGCTCATAAATATACACAATAGTTTATATAGCCAATACTAGTGCACCTGTTAAGAGAAAAAGATGGGTCGATGGTTTAAAGGTCAACCTAACTTCCCCAAAATTTTGTCCACCCCAACAAGCAAACACGATTTTTGATGCAGATGTGGATAAATGCATCCATGAATGGGTAATATTGATAACCATGTTGTCTAAAAATTAACCATAAAATATGCTAAGGGTTATTTTTGTGGTATTTTTAAGATGCATGTTATTTTGAGGGGATTTATCCTTTAAAATGGGATATTCTTAAATCATATGGTTATCTACCATATTAAGTAGATTTATTATATAAAAAGGGGTGAAAATAGGGAGATAATTAGTAGATGTTTGGAGTTGGATTTTGGAGATAATTTGCTCTAAGTGTTCTTCCAGGCTATTGAAGATTTTGATCTTGTTTAGGAGAGATCTTAAAGCTCAATGAAACTAGATGATGTCATATTGGTGCCAAATTATTGAAATCTTGCTTGGGAATTGAACAAAGGATTATTCTATCTACTTGGAGGACCCAAAGACATAGTCCATTTGGACAAACTTTGTATCAATATTTGTGTTATGTTTGTTTTCTCTTCTCTCCTCTTCTATTAATTCCAATTTTTGCATTTTTTAAACATAATAATATTTATGTATTTAAAAATAAGTTTGCAATGTTTATTTAAAATTATTTTGTAAAAAAAATTTAAATTGTATTAGCATTCAAATACAATCACCATAGGTTTTTCTTAATAAGATGAAGTTTGGTATCAAAGCCTTGCATGACCAATTTTTACATATTTTAATGCTAACAAGATCCAAGATCCAACAAGGTGAAGGAAAGCTCGAGGAATACAATCTTGATATCCAAAAATAAAGGACTAATCCACTGTCACAAATAGAAGACGAAGGTGGTGGACAATTTTCCAAAGACAAGAGTATTCAGAAGACTCTTTGGAATTTTCAAACAATGGTAGAAGTTTTAGTACAAGAAAGAGAAGAAAAGATGTGAAAATGTGTAACTCATGAGGGAAAGGGGAAAAGATCAAGAGGTGATTGGAAGCCTCTAAAAATACCTCAACTTCATCCTCACCTTCTTCTCCATCTTCTCCTTCTTTTACTCATTCTATGTATTCTAATAATTTTAAGGTTGGACATAAGCCTAGAATAAAATTGGATGTAAACTTTTAACTACCAATGTATTGTGGAGAATTAAGTGTTGAGAAGTTAGATATAAGCCTAGAATAAAATTGGATGTAAAGTTTGATCTACCAAAGTATTATGGGCAATTAATTCTTGAGAAGTTAGATGATTAGATTTAGCAAGTTGAAGTCTATTTTAGATTTCAAAATCTCTTAGATGATGTTGATAGGATCTAGTTATATACTATTTGGTTAAGAGGTATGACTCTAACCTAGTGGGAGAGTAGATCTCAAGATGAAAATTCTCACCATGGTAGAATCAATTTAACTTGGTCAGAGTTTGTTAGTTCTCTCAAGAAATAATTATATCCCTTAGGCCATATGCAATAGTTAATGATGATTTGGCAACATTTTAGGCAAGGAAAAGGTTAGTCTGTCCAAGAGTACACCCATGAATTATGAAAAAAAGGTTATTGCATTAAATTTTCCATTGTACACCTAGGATTCATAAATTAAGTATGTAGGTGGTCTTTGTTCTTATCTAAGGAATTATGTTTTGTTCTTGAATCCTAGTAAACTAAATGAAGTATGTGCTCAAGCCACACATTTAGAGTCAAGAGGGAAGGGTTCTTTTATTGATAAGTTTGATAAGAAGCCATATAAGTTAGAAAATAAATCTAAGGGAAACAAAATGAAGTAGAAAAAGACTGAAACAATAAAAAAAGAAGATAGTAAACTTACATGTTCTCATTATAAGAAAGAGGGGCATGATAACTCTAGAAGTTGGAAATTTTTTCCAAAGTTAGGGCCAAAGAAAAATGGAGGAAATAAAGGTTAAAAAAAGACTATTGTTATGGCACAACAAGATCTTGGATCTGACTCTATGGACGAGACAAAGATAGTTGATGTTAGGATCCAAGGTAAAGTGGAAGGTAAAAATTTGTCATCAAATGCTACAATTTCTAATGCAAGTTCAAGCAAATCATGTTAGAAAGTAAAGTCCACCAAGATAACTGAGAGGGGCAGGGGTGAATTAGTTATGTAATTAAAATAACTCTCAATCTATTATTTGATTCTAAAACATATACTAATAGATGAAAGAACCATAGAAAGATAACCATGTACAATAACACCATATATGTTAACTAGGGAAACCCTCGATCAGAGGGAGAAACTCTAGTGGGGATTGTACCCACAAGATGATATACTAACATAAAAATTCCTTGTGAAAGGATGGACCCTATTAAGAGTCAATGAAATAAAATTAGTACATATGAATCCTTGTTAGGAGACTTTGAATCCCTCTTAGGAGTTGAAAGGAAGACAGATGGACCCAATGTCCAAACACCTTCCTATCCCAATTGAATAATGCAAGTGTACATAAACAACTATCCAACATCAAATTATCTTGCCAAATATAGTTCCTTGTAAGCTCATCATGCCTCAACTTCACCAATATTTGCTCCAATCCAAAAGATATTTGCATTCAAGCTCACACAATACATCAAATAGGTATGATTGCATATCACACTATCTACACTAGATATCTATCCACAAGGAAATGTCTTTTCCTTTATACCAAGTCCTAGAATGAATTATTGAGTTGACCTTGAGTATTTCCCAATTTATAATAATAATATAGGACCAACTTAATAGCAATACACATTACATTACAACATTACATCTTTTCACAATTACAAGTAATTGGTTGGCTCGTGGTCTTCATAACTTTCTATATGATGAACATTTGATCATGCATGATTAACCAAGCTATATTTGACATGTCTTCAAGCTTTGTCTCAGCTTTCCAAAAACACTATTTGAAAGTTACCTTCACCAAATTATCTATAACTCTATCTAGTCTTCATACTTCCATATGTGGTCTTATCTATAGCATCTAGACATACTCTAGAACATAATCCCAAGTGTGCATAATTTGATCTTCAATCCTAAAACTACATGAAGCCAATCTCTTTCTTTTATTTTTCCAGTCTTCATAGATAACCAATACATCAACTTCAATGACAAATTGTGTCATGAATGCAATACATAACCACTGAATCATGTCTCCAACACTACTAGCATAACTCCCCCATAGGAGTACCATCGGTATTCATGCTCAAAATCTCCCCCTTTGGCATTGATGGTGACATAGATGAAAAAAATCTAGGTTCTACAAATACCAAATGTATCTCTACTACAACTACTCCCCTCTTCATATCGTCCATGAATGTAACCATGCACAAGGAAGGTTTTAATCTCCCCCATACATCAATATCTATTCAAATCCTCTTCATTGATGAATATCTCTCTCAAGTATATCTCTCCCTCACAAACTGTATCAAGTATAGTGTACCCATCTCCCCGAAGGAAAATCTTTCCTAGGAATTTTTTATGTTACTCTCTCCCAAAAAGATGTTTTTTCATGATATAGTTCTCTCCCCAATTGACATCATTGAAAAAGGTATCTTTATGTGAATTTTCAAATAATGATCTTTAATAACTTTAAGTGTCCAAAGACATTGTTAAATACTAGTACCAAGAGTCCTTAATGACTCATCTCAAATATAGATATTTCCCATGGGAGAAGCATCAAGCATCCATTCTAGAAAAAAAAAATGTTCTTCTACCACTAGACTGATGCAATCTCTGCATCAGCTACTCAAAAGTAGGTTAGGACATAACTCCAAGCATACCTCTCAAGAACTCAAATGTGTCTTTAGCCAATGGTTTTGTAAATATGTCTATTATCTACTCCATTGTGCTAACATACAAAGGTCCAATCTGATCTCTTTCTCTACAACTTTTTCTCTCAAAAAGTGATACTTAATAGATATATGCTTTGTCTTTGAATGTAAAACTAGACTCTTTGACATACTCATTGTGGTTGTGTTATCACAATGGATGATAACACACTCTGTAAACTCAATCCCAATGTCTTTCAACATTTGTTTCATCCAAATAATATTATTACAATTATTTTTTGTTGCTACATATTATGCTTTTTTCATACTCTATGAAATACAATCTTGTTTCTTACTTAGGCAAGAAACCAATCTTCCTCCCAAGAAAAATGCTCCACCACTAGTATTATTTTTGTCATCTAAACTTCATGCCTAATCTCTATCAGTGTATGCACATAAAGTGAAATCATGTGATGTATCATACCACAATCCATAATCAGGTGTACTTTTCAAATATCTCAAAATGCTTTTTATTGTTGCATAATGTGTCTCTTTAGGATCTACCTAAAATCTTGGTACAATTCAGACTGCATTAGCTATATCTAGTCTAGCATGTGTTAAATATTGTAACCCACCAATCATAGATCTATACCTTTTTAGTTCAATAATAGAGGATTCATCTTTTCTAAATAATTTGCATCTGGTTACCATAGGTATTCCAATAGGTTTACAAATTTCCAACCCAAATATTTTCAATAAGTCTTTAAGATACTTAGGTTGTGATATAAAAATGCCATCTTTATTTTGAAAAAATTTCAATTCGAAGAAGTATTTCATCTCACCAATCATATTCATTTAAAATTCCTTCTTCATCTCCTCTAAAAATGCCTCGCTTAATCATTACCTCCAAATATAATATCATCCAAAAATGTTACAACAATCAATAATCCTTTATCATCTTTTTGTAGATATAAGTTACCATTAGCATTACCTTTAACAAATCCCAAGTTTGTCAAGTGTTTATCCAATCTTGCATACCAAGCTCTAAGTGCTTGTTTCAGTCCATACACTACCTTTTTCAATTGACAAACCATATCATCTTCAACTGTCAAAGGAAAACCATAAGGTTTCTCAATGTACACCTCTTCTTCAAGTTCTCCATTTAGAAAAACTAAGTTGATATCCATCTGATAAAATTTAAATTTCTTATTAGTTTCATATGCCAAAAACATTCTTACTACTTCTAATCTAGCAATAGGTCCAAATCTTTCCTCAAAATCAATTCCTTATTGTTATGAATAACCTTTACATACCAATCTTGTTTTGTTTCTTACAACTTCACCTTATTTATTCATCTTGTTTTTTAATACCCATTTAGTTCCAATAACATTCTTATCCTTAGGTCTAGGACCCAATTCCTATGTTTTTTTATTCTTAAGCTTCTCTAGTTCTTCTTTTATGGCTTTTATCCAAAAATCATCCTTAAGAGATTCATCAACATTCTTAGGTTCAACTTGAGAAATTAAACATAGTTCTTCTTGTATCATGTTTCTTGTCATCACTCCTTTTTCTCTACTTTGAATGATCTATTCAACAAGATGATTCTTTATCAAATTTCTATTAGGTATCATTGTCTCATCTCTGATTTATGCTCTTGGTTCATATCTAAGTTCTTCTCTCTATTATTCTCTCTGAATTTTAGTCTACAAATTAGTTTCAATCTCATAAAATAATTCATGCTCAACATTCTCCTTGTTACTTTTTGGATTACTCTCTTCATTAGAATTATAATCAAGTACCCTTTCTTAAATTCTAAGCTTTTCATCAACTTTCATATTAGCGCTCTCAACAATAGTGTTATATCTCTAATTAAAACATCTATATGCCTTGGTTTTCAAAAAAATATCAAAGAAACATACCTTCATCACTTCTTGAATCAATATTTCCAATATCATCATCTCTTTTAATGTAACATTTTCTTCTAAAGATTCTTAAATACTTCACAAAAGGTGTATATCCAAATCAAAGTTCACAAGGTGCCTTACCAATGCCTTATCTAATTTGTGCTTCATTCGTAGTGTATACTATTGTATTTAATACTTCTCTCCAAAATATTTTTGATACATTATTTTCAAGCATCATTTCTCTTGTTGCCTGTATGACTATTTCGTTTCTTCTTTATGCTATTCCATTTTGTTTAAGTGTCTTAGGGGATGAAAGTTGACTCTTTATACCATTACCTTTACTAAAATTATTAAACTCATTTGAAGTGAACTCTCTTCCTCTATCATATCTCAAGAATCTAATCTATAAACCACATTCATTTTGACTCTACTCTTGAATATCATGAATTTCTCAAAAGCTTTAATTTTTCTCTAAGAAATACTACCCACATCATTCTAGTGAAATCATCAAAAGGAATCATAAAATACCTTTCCACAATAGAATGCTCTAGTCTTTGTAGGACCTCAAATCTATGTGCGCAATCTCTAATTTTTTTCAAGTGGTAAATTTCTATTGATCTCAAATTGGTTTTGACAATTGAGTGTCAACACACTTAAGACATTTACTTAGTTCATGTCGAACTAGTAATACATATCGAGTACAACATGTAAATAGTAGACCATACTAAGTTGCAATGAGTACCGAGTCACTCATGTGTTGAGTCACTCAAGTGCTGAGTAGATAGACCATGCTGAGTGATTCAAGTGCCGAGTGAATAGTTGATGCCAAGTAGTTCAAGTGCCGCATCGAAAACAAAATTTCAGTGTATGACGAGCATCAGTAACTACATATGTTGAGTAACATAGATTGGACATATTTGTTTGTTATGGCACAAGAAACTATGTAAACTATTTTTCAACCGACATAAGGATAAAATTTGATTCTTTAGAGATAAGGATGAATCTACATGCAGATTCCCTATGCAATTACATGCAACCAATCAGAAATTGGGAAGGATTAAGTGGCAAAATGGATGAATCTTAGCCATGGATTCATATCTAATCTGAAGCCACCTCAGTCTTCTTAAGGAGGATAAAGCCCTAAATTTTAGAGAGTTGAGAGCATTGTGAAGGGGTGAATGATCGAATTGAAGGAGTGAACAAGACATTTTGCAAAATATTCAAGGTGACTTAGAAATAAAAGTGAATTATAGAATCAGTTAAGTGAAGAAGAGAGGATAGAGGATACAACATTGATACATTAGATCATGAAGGATTAATCAGGGATTAGATAGAGGTGATATGTTATCAGACAAGCAAATGCCAACGATCTATGCTGAGACATTTTGACAGGTGATTTCACCTAGGCAGAGTAGTCCTAACAGGATTTACCAAATCCTTTAATAGGGTGGCATTCTGAGTGAATGATCTAAAGTCCTTTAACTAGACACACTTCTAACAAGGTTTTGAAATCCTCTAACAAGGTGGGACTTAACAGTCTTTTTAATCTGTTAATAGGGCAGGCCTTTCACAGGGCAGATTTTGATTCATGGTCAAATCATTATAACCTTAATCGGCTACACTTTATTGTTGTAGTAGTGAAGATTAGTGGGTGTCATCCCCACCCCAATTTTACCTTCTCATTGGAGGGTTTATGGGTAATCATATCTGGTGTCAAGTGTGTGTGTTTGATTACTTACATATTTTAAAATGCATTTACTTTACATGTTATTTCAAAATGTTAACGCATGTGATGTATGAAAGGTGAAAGTTTTATGGGTTGAAGTTTAAACTCCTGATTCACCCCCCTCCTCTCAAAAGTTTACCTTTCTTACTTGTAATTCCAAAAATTGGTATTAGAGCCAAGTTCTCAGAAGGAGAAGCTTTGCAGCTTAGAGGAAAGATCTTGAAATGGAAGTCTACAAATTGGAAAAGACCATTGAGAACTAGGAGATTAAGATACATCTTATACTACATCAACTAAATGAAGCCAAAGATGCTTTGAAGAGTTCCTTGAATATAAGGAAAGAAATTTCCATTGCAAATAATGACACACAATACAAAGATATCGACACCAAAAAGCTATTTGTAGATGATAACTCTAGTGAATTTGATTTAGCAATTGTAGATCTAATGGAGAAGAATAGGATCCAAGTTGAAGAAATCAAAAATCTCAAGTTGGAGCAAGAATCACAAGCTAAACTGCTATGTGAGGTGACTGAACAAAAGAAGAAAGCCATGGAAGACAAAGCTATGATTGAAGAAGACAAAAGAATTTTGGAAAATAGATTGGAAGAGAAGTCAACATAGTAACCAAGATCTCAAACATGCAATTGGATACCTTAAGCCAAATGATTAATGCTCATTATGAGTTGAATGTCAAGGACATTGAGATAACTACTTTGAAGTTGTAGAATGAACAACTACAGAATGACCTGAAAAGAGAAAAGGAATTTGCTAAAAGTTTGAACAAGCCAAATGAAGCCATCAAATACTTTGAGCAATTACTGAGATCCCCTAGATCCAACAGAGATACATCAAGATTGGGCTACACAAGTACTGAAGAAGGAGAATCATACAAAGTTGCTAAAGAAAGGAACATCAAAGGTAAAAATTCCAAACCTACTTGTCATAATTGTGGAAAGAAAGGACATACTACTAATGTGTGTAGGAACAAAAATACAAATTAGAATGTCAGGCCTAAGAACATGGCTCATTGTCATAAGTGCAATAAACAAGGTCATTAGGCACATGAATGTAGAACCAGAACCATGCATGCACCAAAATTTGAAGGATATTGCTACAACTATTAGAAGTATGGACATAGAGTCTTTGAATGCAGATCCAAGTCCATGTGGTCATCAAACAAGCTAGCAAAGGTAAGAAGCTATAAAAATTTGTATAATTAGGATTATAATACAAGATATAGTTGCCACTATTGTGAAGAATATGGACATATATCTTAGAATTGTATTAGGACTCACTTCAGTGGTAACTACAAAAGATGCTTGAGTCAAACCACATGCTTTATCTTTTTAAAGACTGTTCATATTAGCAAGCATTGTCCAACCAGGTCAAAGGCACCAAATTGTGAATTTGATAAAGGAAAAGGCAAGGTAAATGTTTAACACATTAGGAATGAGATGAATAAGACATGGAAGAAGAAAGATGGTTGCAGTACATCAAATCGAGAAGGGATCACTTCGCCCAATGGGTCAAGTGATCACACCTCATCAAACTAAGAAAACAAGAGGTATGTCGGACTAATATTCAAAGTATTATATCATACATCAGTTCCAAAAAAAGTTAGCACTGAAAGGACTACATTAGCGTGAATGAAGATGCAAGATGTTGTTGAAAATTCAAGATTAAATTTTTAAGTTTTCATGTTTTTCCTGAGCATGAAAAGTTTTCAATGGATGTCGAGTGGAACACTAGTTAGTGTTGAGCTACTAGACTATCTAGTTGTTGCTGAGTATGTAGAAGCTACCAAGTGATGATAATATCAATGGATGCCAAATGATTCTGAAATCTTGTTGATGTTGAGCTTACAGTTGTACAAGCACTAAGCATTAATTGCAAGGGTTTTTGAAGGGTATACGGTCATTTTTCACTCATTTCTCATCATTTCAAATTTGAGAAAGAGCTAAAAGAGAAGGAGGTGACTTATAAATTTGTTCAAGGTATTCACAAAGATCTCAGTGATGATTTCACACCAGTTCTACAAGATTTTAAGGTATTTATTCACAAGTTGAGCTATGCAGCTTACATTTATAAAAACCCTAGTTTTTCATAATGGCATCAAGCTCAAGAAATGTAGAAGGAAAAGAGGTCTTGAATGTTCAATTAGTCAGTAATGAGGTAAAACAACTAGATTTTAAAGCAATTCCAGATGTTTCTTACAAACAAGATCCTTCAGGTGCGTTGTCCATGATTCCCCCAAAAGTCATTATGGTCCAAGATGTCAAAAAATGCTACAACTGTGAGATAGGAGAAATAGGTGACATGGAGATAAGGGAAACCTATGATAGATTATGTGAAAACAACATCTTGAAAGAAGAATTCAAAATAGTTGAAAGGAAGGGTTTGACGTGTGCCCTAGAATTTCCTACTGTATTCAAAATTGAATTGATAAGAATAGTGTTAAGCCAAATTTACAATGGATTCCTATTGCTAGAAGGAGGACCAATAAAGATATTAAAGAGAATAATCCATAGGGTGATTGGTTTCTGAACCCTAGATTGGCCAAAGACTTTGCGAAGTGATTCTAAAGAGGTAATATAGAAGAATACAGGAGCAAAGTGGAACAAACAAGGAATGACAATTGACACTATCACAGATCCACTGATAAACTTTGTAGTAAGGGTTGTTTTTCACAATTTTTATCAATCCAATAGATTAAATAGTGTACCCTATATTGTAGTAGACCTTGAATACAAAATTGTGAAGAAAGATCATACCTATGATCTAGCTGAGCTTCAATTGCAACAAATAATGGAAAACCTTGGAGCAATAAGAAAGACCAAGAGTGCAAATTGCAAATTCGGATAAATTCTAATTTGCATATTTTTCTATGTACATAATACATTCCCATCTTTTGGAAAAATAGGATGGAAGACAAATAGGATAGTTGTTGCTTAGATAAATGAGTACATTGAGCAGATGGGTGAAAATTTTGAAACTATCATGACAAGCTATTTTGAAGACTTTAAGAAGTTTATGAAGCAAAGGATGAGGATACCTATTTCTTTAGTTGAACAATATTGCAATGATATATGTTTTCTTGTAGACATTGATTTCACATATGTACAGGCTACTACATGTAGTGCCTACCCTCGTTCACATCTTTTCTGGATATTGTTGCTATTATTATTAGACTATGTTAGACTAGTTTTATGTTGATGGATTAGTAGTATTGTTTTGAGACTATCAAACATTACGTTATGGATTCAGTGGATATATGATGAGATCATTTAGACTTTACATTTCATGTATGCATGATGACCATTATATTATATTGCTTTCAGTTATGATGATGATTAGTTAGATGGTTTATTATCTCATGTGTTTATGATGGATATGTACCCCATACTTGCATGTGTATGGTGTGTGTGTTTGTTCTTATTGTATGGCGTTTCTAATATGGTTAAGGAAGGGAGCCATAGTCACTTGCTAGTTGGGATCTACACGATGCACCACTTCCTGCCATTGTCAGTTTAGCTTAGCATTATATATATTGTATGTACATGCATGATTTTTATGCAGGTTGAAGGTACCAGGTATTGACTTCCCTTAATTGCCAGGATGAGCGTACCCTATTACACTATCTCAATGATAAGAGAAGGGAGATAAATTCTCAAGTCCAAATCCCAAACCCTTAAACCATTTTTCCTAATGAGGTAGGACAAGTATCTGGATGTTTTACCCACAGAATGTGTCGGATGACATAATTCGTAAATTTTAACCCTTTAGACTGATTTTGTGTGAATTGTTCTATGATGGGTTTTCATATTTTATCTTGGAGGTCTATGGTGAATTTTCTATTAATTAAGTCTTAATAAATAGATTTAATTAATAAATTAATTATTTGGAGAAAATTAATATAATATCATAATCTTTGATATTTTGATTATAATCAATTAAATGAGAATTAATTGAGGAAAAAGAATTAAATAAAAGAAAATTAGAAATTAAAAATTAATAATAAT